>JASDQU010739235.1:7901-21626 GCA_032191745.1 Picea mariana | reverse complement strand
CAAGGATGCAAAAATATGTAGCACGACATATTATAGGATGTACACATTTTTTTACCAGCAAGCCTAGTAACATGAAGCAAGGTCTATGCCATCCCTTACATGTACCAACTCGACCTTGGGAAAGTATTTCCATGGATTTTGTGGGAGGTTTACCAACAAATAGGAAGGGACATGAATATCTATTTGTGGTAGTTGATAGGTTCAACAAAATGTGCATTCTCACACCTTGTAAAAAGACCATCAATGGACAAGAAGAAAAAAACAATTCCTATCAATAGGTGTGGATGCACTTTGGGATGCCAAGGAGCATCATCTCAGATAGGGATTCCATATTTCTCAGTACATTTTGGACTACATTATGGGAGAAGATGGACACTAAGTTGAAGAGGTCTACAACATTCCATCCACAGACATGTGGGAATACGAAAGTAGTCAATATGAATTTGGTGTAGCTTTTATGGGGTTACAATCATAAGCATATGAAGACTTGGTATGAAAATATGATCTATATACAACCCTCTTATAATAGAGTAGTCCACACTTCTATTCGTAAGTCACCTTTTGAAACTTTCTTTGAGAATTTGCCACCTTCACCCTTAGATGTTGTATATGGACAACAAGGAGGAGTGAGGGAGGACCTCATAGGAGATGCATTAAAAGAATATTGATTTTTTAAGAAGATCGAACAGATCCATTTGCAAGTACAAGAGACACTGAAGAATTCATAGGAAAAGTACAAGGCTAGACATGACCAACACAGAAAAGAGAGAAATTTTAGAGTGGGAGACAAAGTATGGTTATAGTTGAATAAGAAAAGGATATAGGATGTTGGTAATAAGATCAAGGCTCTACAGTATGGTTATTTTGAGGTATTGGAAAAGGTGGGAAATAATGCCTCTAGACTCAGTCTACCCCCATACATGCGCATTTACTAAGTAGTGAATGTGGAGAATCTCAAACTCTACGATCCTTTCATGTTGGATCAAGAGGAGGAGAAAGTCCTACCTTCCATAGAGGACTTAGCACCTTATTCTTAGGCAGATTTAGTAGAGGACATAGTTTTTTATAAGTGGTCTAAAACTACAAGATAGGGGAAACATGACCTTTGGCAGATTAGGTTGAAAGGAAAACTTCCAAGCAAAGCAAAGTGGTACTATAGGGAGAAGATAGAGGAAAAATTTCCTCACCTCATTCAGTAAATATTTTGGGGACCAAAATCCTCCCTAAATGGGGAGGTATGATCCAAATTAGATCATTTTATTATATGTCATCTATCTCAATGATTTTAGAGTGGGAAATATTGGAGGAGTCAACTTGCAGGGTTATTTTAATGGTAGGTCATGTTGGAGTTACTTCACACACACCTAGGATTTATTTTTCCTAAGGTTTTTTCCTTGTTTATTAGTCATAATTAGTCATTATCTATTCTCCTATATTTTAGGGGAGAATATTCCACCTAGAGAATATTCTCTTTCAATTGACACTTCAGTTGACTAGTTGAGTTGAGTTTAAATGTTGCATTGGTTTTGTCACCATGCAACATTGGGATCATCACCATGATAATTTGAAATTGCATTGGTATCATCACCATACTGGCACATTACCCTTGATTCCTTGAGTTAACTCCTCACTACTCTCTGTTCAGTTAGTTAACTAAGGACTAGTTGACTAGTTAAGTCAACTAGGTGGCAGTTCACTCTCGTAACTGCCTGAGAGACTAGACTATGTGGAAGTTCACTCCCGTAACTGCTAATGTGTGTCTAGATCACTCTAGACCACCACTATGGTGCATTGGTTCTCCTCTAGTGCACACTCATTGAGTTATATAGAGTATATCATGTGTAAATTATTCATTATTCACAACGATTAATGAGAATTCTTTCATTTTTTCTCTCCTTCTTCTTCTTTCTCCAATTCTCTCTGCAAATGTGTGTATTATTGTTTATATAGATATATTTTATGCAGTTTCAACACATTTACATGGTATAAGAGTCAAAGGACTGCTAAGAAAAAGCTACACCAAAAATTTTTGCAAGTACAAAAGATTAAAGACAGCAGAAAGATGGAATTCCAAAAAGAATTCATTCTTACACCTTACAAATATTCTGCATGGAAGGAGAAAATAGACATACATATATGAACCAGAGGGTTGTATAGGTTAACCTTGAATACAGATACAGAACTGACATCATCCATAGAAAAATCCAAGTACTTGAATCGCATGGATGAGGCACTCGAAACAATTTGCAGTCTTATTTCTGCTAATCTCCTTTTTCAATATCTTCTTGTAAGACTCCCAATGAAGCCTGGACCAACTTAGAAGGGATATTTGGTAAACATGATGAGATGAGGGTACACATGTTGGAGGTGGAGCTACTCACATTGGATCCAAAAAGCTTCGAGAATATCCAAGATTTCTTTACAAAATTCAAGGTTTTACTGTCGTAACTCAAAGCTTGTAGGGTTGATAAATCAGAGGAGGAGAAACAAATGGTTCTCACCATTCTCTCCAAGCTTGGTCCTGAATTCTCTATATTCATATCCACATTCCATATTGTCATATTCACCTTTGGAGCCACCTGGAAGATGCCTTCTCTTAAGGACTTTATTGAATCCTTGACACAAGAGAAAACTAAGCTCATCAACATGAGCACAATCAAAGGCCCAAGGGTGCATGCACTCACTGTGCATGATGGCAGCCAAAAATATCATAAATCTAAAGATAAATATAAATGGAAATCTCATGCACATCCAAATAAGGAAGGGTACACAAAACCCTTCACCGATGCCTCTGGTTCCAAAGGGGAAAATGGAAGAAAAGGGGAGAAATGCACATACTGTCACAAAGTTACATTCAGAATATGCATGCATGCAAAAAAAAATAGATATGATGTCTCAAATAATTTATAAAAACAACCTAGGAGATTGCATCCATGAGGGTGCCAAGAATGAGAAGCCAAAAGATCTGAATTCCAAGAAAGGCAATTCTAGCCATGCCTTGATTGCCATCAACTCCTCTCCTAATGCTTGAATCATAGATTTAGGAGAATCACATCACATGGTTGCCTCAAAAGTAGTATATTATTCTTTGGATGCATGCAAAGGTCCTCCTATTCTGATGGGGGACAACTCTTCTGTCGAAGTCACCGACAAAGGAAGGATTGAACTCACCAATGGAAGCTTCGAGAATGTGTTGCACATTCCCAAAATTTATGTCAACCTTTTCTCCGTGTATCAGATGATGAATTCCGGAACTGGAAAGAAATCCATATTCACACCAAATTCTGTGGACATCTATGACATGCAAACCAACTCCAGGGTTGCTACCGGTGAGGTAAATCATCAGTCTAGATTGTATACATTTTCGAAATTCATTGAACCTAATTCTGCTTTACTGCTTACTCGTGCTGATGAAAGTATTAGGATATGGAATGAATGGTTTGGACATTTGAATTTTAGATACATGCAACAAATTAGCAAGCAAATATTGGTTTATGGTCTACTAGACATCCATTTCTCCAAGCGAGTATGTGAGGGATGTGTTCTCAGAAAATACCCTCAAGAGAAATTCAACAAAGGAAAGTCTCAGCGAGCTTCCGCACCTTTAGATCTGATTCACAGTGACCTTATGGGTCCCTTTCCACATCCATCCATCAGAAAAGAGAGGTT
The DNA here is from genome assembly GCA_032191745.1 of Picea mariana. NCBI lineage: Eukaryota > Viridiplantae > Streptophyta > Pinopsida > Pinales > Pinaceae > Picea > Picea mariana. The sequence goes on along the minus strand of JASDQU010739235.1, from coordinate 17,957 downwards.
TTTTCTCATTTTTGTTGATGATTTCAAATGTTTTACTTGGATCTACTTTCTCAGGAAAAAATACGAGGTCTTTCAACACCTCAAAGATTTCAAAGCCTTGGTTGAGACATAGTCCGGAAAGAAGATCAAAGTTATCCGAACTGATAACGGGGGAGAGTATGTAAATCATGAGATCCATAATCTTTGCCATGAGCCAGGGATTCAATTACATCACATAGTTACCTATACTCCGCAACAAAATGGAGATGTTGAGCTGAAAAACAGATCTCTAAAGGAGATGGCATATTGCATGTTGCATGCAAAGTCTCTATCATAGAGACTATGGGCTGAAGCACTTAAATGTGCAACATACATCCAAAACAGATCTCCCCATAGATATGTCAAGGATAATACCCCATATGAGGCTTGGAGTGGCCTTAAACCGGAAGTGAACCACTTTCTCATTTTTGGTTCACATGCATGGGCCCAGATTCCCTCTGAAAAGAGGAAGGCACTTGATCCACAGAGCATTGAGTGCATTTTTTTTGTCTACCCCGACGGTGTGAAGGGATATAGGCTTATTGATCTTTCCTCGAACCATCTCATCATTGAGCGAAGTGTCCAATTCGAGGAAAGTGTCTCGCGTGCACCTCAACAGCCGCATGTAGACACCTTCATTCTTCCACCTATCCGAGATGATGAGTATGCACATGCTGAATATTCCTCAGATGAGAGTTATGATTCAGAGGAATCATATGATTCAGATTCAGAGTTAGTACAGTTGGATGCAGAGTTAGAGCATCCAGAAGCAGTTGCAGAGCCAGAGAAGAGGCCCAAGTGGGCACAGAATACTCCTCAAGCTGCAGGGGATATCGTTGGTGATCTAGCCGATACTAGGAGGACTCGATCTGATTTTGAGGAGCCTCCTATTGCACTCACTACCACTAAACCATTGCCCTCCATGCATCTTTTCTTGGTTCAGTCTTCATATCCACAGTCTTATGGCGAGGTTGTTGTAAGTCCCTTTTGGAAATCCGCCATGCAGGAGGAGTACAACTCCCTCCTCGAGAACCATACTTGGGATCTGGTTCCCCTTCCTTATGGGAGGAAACTTGTCAGATGCAGATGGGTCTATAGGACCAAGAGCGCAATGAATGGACAGATCAATAGATACAAAGCCAAGCTTGTCACCAAAGGCTTCCAGCAGGTTCATGGTATTTACTATGATGAGACCTTCACTCCAATAGAAAATATGGATTCCATATGATTGGCACTTGCCATTGCAGAATACAAAGGATGGGAAGTCCATCAGATGGACATGAAGAATGCATTTCTTCATGGTGATCTCTCTGAAGAGATCTATATGGAGCAGCCCCAGGGATTTATGTAGGACTCATCTTTGGTCTGTTGACTAAAGAAGTCCCTTTATGGCCTCAAGCAGGCTCTGAGGGCATGGTATGCCAAGATGGATTCCTACCTATTGTCACAGAACTTTTTACGTTGTAAATCAGACCCAAATGTCTACATGCTCAGGACGGTTGATTCACTTCTACTTTTAGTTCTGTATGTCGATGATTTGTTGATCACCGGGTGTTTGACTTTAGCGATTGCTGCAGTCAAGAGGATTCTACATGATAGGTTTTTTATGATGGACATGGGTCCTCTACACTTCTTCCTTGGACTCGAGATCAGTCAAGATGCATCAGGCATCAAACTGTCTCAGTCCAAGTATGCACGAGATCTCCTTGAGAGATTTCACATGACAGACTGCAAGTCTACTCCGACTCCTTTCCTATCAGAAGTCAAACTTTAGGATGGCGGGGAGACTCCACTGGTTGACAACACACTGTACAGACAGCTAGTGGGGAGCTTGTTGTATCTCACACACTCCAGACTAGACCTCTCATATGCAGTTGGCGCAGTTTCTAGGTTCATGCAGGAGCCGCATGAGCTACATTAGAAAGATGCAAAGTGTATCCTTCAATACGTACAGGGCATCATCACCTTTGGGATTCATTATGCAACAAACTCTACATTAGATCTCATCAGGTTTACTAATTCTGACTGGGTTGGCAATAGCACTGATCGCAAGTCCACATCCGGTTACTCACTCAATCTTGGTTCCAGGCCTATCTGTTGGTCGAGAAAGAAGCTAGATGACATTTCTTTATCTTCAGCCAAGGCAGAGTATAGAGGGGTACTTAACATAACCATCCAGGATATGTGGCTACAACATTTTCTCACTGATTTGGGAATTCAGTTTCATCGATCGATCATCATCTAGTGTGACAACCAGAGCACTCTGAAGTTCTACAGATATCCAGTTCAGAGGTAGCGGACGAAGCACATCAATATCCACATGCACTACATTTGGGACTTAGTACATGAGCGAATCATCGACTTATAGTTCTTCCCTTCAGCAGAACAGACGGCATACATCTTCACCAAGACCTTCACTAAGCAAAAGTTTCATTCTCTGTGAAGTCGTCTTGGAGTGAAGGACACAATTGCCTAGCAACTGTATTTATTCTTTTTACATACATTGTACCTTGAGGGGGGGGGTTTCCCATGAGGTTTTCCCTCTTTCCTCACTTTATTTGAGTGTGTCTTTTGTATTTGGGTACCTAACATGGCCTTATTGTCGGGACCCATTCTTTATTTTCACCATAGTGATGTTCAAGGGGAGTGTTGGAGTTACTTCACACACACCTAGGATTTATTTTTCCTAAGGTTTTTCCTTGTTTATTAGTCATAATTATTCATTATCCAGTCTCCTATATTTTAGGGGAGAATATTCCACCTAGAGAATATTCTCTTTCAGTTGACACTTTAGTTTGATTAGTTGAGTTGAGTTTAGATGTTACATTGGTTTTGTCACCATGAAACATTGGGATCATCACCATGCTAATTCAACATTGCCTTGGTATCATCACCAGACTGGTGCATTACCCTTGATTCCCTGAGTTAACTCCTCACTACTCTCTGTTCAGTCAGTTAACTGAAGACTAGTTGACTAGTTAACTCAACTAGGTGGCAGTTCACTCCCGTAACTTCCTGAGAGACTAGACTAGGTGGCAGTTCACTCCCATAACTGCCTGAGAGACTAGACTAGGTGGCAGTTCACTCTCATAATTGTTGGTGTGTGTCCATATCACTCTAGACCACCCCTATGGCGCATTGGTTCTCCTCCAGTGCACAATCATTGAGTTATACAGAGTATATCATGTATAAATTATTCATTATTCACAACGGTTAATGAGAATTTTTTCATTCTTTCTCTCCTTCTTCTTCTTTCTCCAATTTTATCTGAAAATGTGTGTATTATTGTTTAGCTAGATCTATTATGTGCAGGTTCAACACATTTACAGGTCCTAATTTGGGAAATTGGGGCCCGAAACCTTCTGAAACCATTTTGAGGCATTAAACAAAGTTTTTTGCGGTTCTGGTGTCTGGAACTTATGCAGACCCCTTTGACGATGCTCTACACTCCAAGACCTTTCCAACTATGTAGACTATGTTTCAATTAGAGTTCATATGAAAACGTTATACCTCCTACAAGTTGACCTATCGTGTTGATCATCATGGTACAAGAGGATGTCACATTAGCCCCATTGCTCATGCTTATGAGGTTGTCCATGTGAAGGATTTCAATAATATTCTATAAGGTTCAAAACCCTACCGCAATTAAGGGTTGAGGAAGTCAAAAACCTACCCTTAGATGGTTCTCAGGCCATGTTAAATACCAGGCCACTAGGAGGAGAGGGGGTTCCATTCTATGTTATTGTATTTTGTTTAATAACATAGCAGAACAACTGGGAGTGGGAAATTAGAGAGCATAACAGAGGGGGTTAATGTTATGTAGTATCCTAACAAGCCACAGGTCTCAGTTAACTCCATAGAGAGTGCCTTCTCCTTTATACGAGCATTATTTCCATACTAGAGAAAAGAGAGTAAAGAAGCCTCACCTTCTAGTTGGATTTTCTCACGTAAGGGTTTCCCAGAGAAAATATTTGTGTTATCTTGTGGATGGCGTGTGATTATATTTTATTGTTCTCTATTTTCTGCATTTTATCTATTTCATGCATAAGCAGAAAATCATTAACTAAATATTCTGAAATCTAAAGGAATTTAACCTTTACAGTGTAGATTTTTGTTTTATTTATTAGTTATGTTGTGACGAACTGTTCTAATGGAATATCCATGACAATTTACAGATCAAACTCTTATTTTTTATTTTTATTAATATACTTTTTCTTGCATGGTTATAACATCTCCATTTTTAATCCCCACAAACTATAATGTAACTGTATAAATGTGATTTAGGTTGGCGAGTCAATATGTTGAGGTGAAGAGCCCGCATTGATTAATATGGCTGAGGGCCAAGATATGTAAAATTTATATTGAAAATGATTAATAAAAATAATAATTGTTGATTGCGATACAAGAGGGACAATAACGATGAGGGGGATATGATTCCACAAGAGAGGGAGGCCAAAAGGGGATCCAAGGGGAAACCCATGTTATTTCTTAAATTTATTGTTTTGAGTGAACCTTTTATTTCTATTTGAGTGTCCCCAAAGCCAATCATTAAACACATGTAAGAGGATTGGTGTGAGGAGTCACATCTCATAGTTATGGGGAGCATGGGGTTGAAGTATGATCATCTTTGGGAAGAGTGAGAGTCAAGCAAGAAAGGGAAAATAAGAGAATTCATATGGGAAGAGAGGGGAGATAGTTTTTACATGCTAATTTTTTAACAACAACGGCAGAGATAAGTGATGGGAAGAGCACGATCCATGGTGTCCTTGAGGACAACCATTTATTGGGTTGTGTTTATGCTAAAATTGAGGCTTGTGTGCCTGTAAAAATAGGTTTTAATCATGTAGTGTGTTTTCCTAGTTAGGAAATGGCTCAAGAGCCTTGTGAAGGCTACTATGAGCACTCCTGGAGCAATTGAGAGTTCCTCGAGTCCCCAACCATGAGATTCTTGTCCAACCAAGTGTTAGAAAAATAGGATCGCGAAGCAATAAAATAAACAAATGCGGAAATAAAACACAGAAGATACACAATACAATGAGACATAGATATACGTGGTTCACCCAGTGTGGGCTACGTCCACCAGAGAAATTTCCAGGTCCTTCCTTTATTATTATCCAACAAATAAACGGATACAACCTACAACACACCCTCTATAACTTCCTATTCTTTCTCTCACAGTCTCCTCACTCAGAATACAATATTCACACTGATACATAGTCGCAATACATTTCCCTCATAAAAGAGTGTTTCCTTCTAGGGAAGAAAAACCCTAACATAATTTCTACCATCAGATCTATGACCTTATAATGAACGGTCCAGATTTACAATGAAATTACAATATACATTTACAAGGCAATTTTTGCTTCGGGGGCTTCGCCCCTCAACCCCCCCTGCACTCCCCCACGTGGAGGAGTGTACATTATTCCAGGGTGTAAAGTCTTCATGGGGTATAAACACGGCTGAAAACAAAGACCTGTGAATCAGGAAGATAATCAAGCTCCACAACCTACAATCTCCCACTTGGAGACTGATATCAACAACTCCACCATCGTTGTATATGTTGGACTATGATCCTTCTTGGACCTGGAAAATTTCTCATATTCACCTTCATGCTTGAAGACCAACTGAAACTGAGAAGGAACTTAGTTTCTCCCTGGCTACTCCCTTTGTTAACATGTCTACAAGATTCTGGCTAGTGTGTATCTTTTCCAACTTCAAATGTCCATCTTCCAAAATGGATCGTATGAAATGGTACCTCGGTTGTATATGCTTAGTATTTGAATGGAAGGCTAAGTTCTTTGCAATATGAATTGCACTCTCACTGTCACAGTACAACCTTCTATTCTCTTGCTTCTTTCCCAATTCTTCCATAAACCTATGTAACCAAATCATTTCTTTACTAGCCTCTGTAGCAGCAACATAATCTTCTTCCGATGTTAAAAGTTCAACAACCTTTTGTAGTTTCAAAATCCAACTTACTGTTGTTCCACCTATAGTAAAAGCATACCCTGTGGTGCTCCTCCTGCTATCTTTATCACCTACCATATCTGAATCAACATATCCCTGTAGAACAGTTTCTGAACCTCCGAAACATAATGCATGAGTAGCAGTACCTCTCAAATACCTGAGAATCCACTTTACTGCCTCCTAATTTTATTTACCTGGATTGTTCATATACCTTCTCACAACTCCCACTGCATGTGCAATATATGGTCTTGTGCAAACCATCGCATACATCAAGCTTCCAACTGCTGATGAATAAGGGACCCTGAACATGTATTCTATCTCCTCCTATGTCTTAGGACACATTTCCTTATTTAATTTGAAATGGTTGGCCAAAGGTTTACTAACTGGTTTTGCATTCTGCATTATGAACCTCTCCAACACCTTCTCTATGTGCTCACCCTGAGATAATGTCAATTTGCGATTTTTCATGTCTCTTGTTATTCTTATACCAATGATTTTCTTTGCAGCAAAGGAATTAATTAATTTGTTCTTGATCACATTTATATCCTGCATATTAGACCCTGCAATAAATATGTCATCTACATACAATAGCAAGATAATATAGCTTCCATTTTCTAGATTTTTAAAATAAACACAATGACCAGAATGACATCTACTATAGTCGTGTTCTATCATAAAACTATCAAACTTCAAATACCACTTCCTTGGAGCTTTCTTTAGGCCATACAAACTCTTCTTCAACCTGCATACCAGATTCTCCTTCCCTTTGACCTCATACCCCTGTGGCTGCTGCATATAAATCTCTTCCTCCAAATCCCCATGGAGAAAAGTTGTTTTTACATATAATTGTTCAAGATGTAAATCTTATACTGCCACAAGACTTAAAATGGTCCTAATTGAAGTCATTTTAACAATAGGAGAAAATATTTCATCAAAATCTATACCTTTCTTTTGTGCAAACCCCTTAACAACAAGTCTAGCCTTGTTTCGCTTTTTTCCTCCATCTTCTTCCTTCAACTTGTAAACCCATTTATTCTGCAATGCTCTTTTTCCTATAGGCAATTGAACCAAATCCCAAGTCGGTTTATTTACAAGGGAATCTATTTCCTCTTCCATGCCTTGCTCCCACTTATTTTTAGTGTCTACCTGCATTGCCTCTTCATAACATTCTGGTTCACCAGAATCAGACAACAATAAATAATACAATGAAGGAGAGTATCGTTCATGGGGTCTACTTAACCTGGTATATCTTCTAACAACACTTGCAGGAGTTTGAGGTACCTGATGCTCCTGTTGTTGTACATTTTGATTTTCTATTACCTTTGGAATTTCTTTTTCAGTGATCTCATCAAGCACTATGTATTATGTTTTTTCTTTTTCTTGTATCTTTCCCTGCAACTGATCTTTGTACATGACCTTCTCATTGAATATGACATCTCTACTCCTAATGATTTTTTGATTTTCATAATCCCATAAGCGATAACCAAAATCATTAACACCATATCCAATAAAGGTACACTTCTTGGATTTTGCATGAAACTTTGTTCTATTTTCTTTATCAATATGGAAAAATGTTTCACAACCTAAAGTCTTCAAAAAACAATAGTTTACCTTTTTTCTTGTCCATGCCTCCTATGGAATTCCACCATCCAAAGAGATTGAATGTCCTCTGTTTATTAAGTAAACAACAATATCTAGAACATCTAGCCAGAACTGTAAGGGAAAACCAACATGCAATCTCATACTCCTTTCATGCTCCATGATTGTCTTGTTCATCCTTTCTGACACACCATTTTCTTGTGGTGTTCCTGGAACTTTCTTCTCTCTACAAATCCCATGGTATGAACAGTAATCATCAAACTCCTTGCTGCAATATTCACCTCCATTGTCTGATCTGAGACACTTCAACATTTTTCCTGTGAGTGTGGAGAGTGTAAAACTAGGAGGGATATATCTCCTTGTGGACTCATAACCTCAACTTGGGGGTGGATTTATCTTGAGATAAAATGAACAACAAGCCTATGGTTGGGAGGAATTCTCTTCATACGCATCCAGTTGGTTTTATTATGAACATATAAGTGTTTATGTAGTTTTTATTATGATTATTCTTCTATGTAAATGTTAATTTGAATGTTGTTATGTTTGTTGGGTTGCATGCATTCATGGTTTTTACTATGTTGTTAGTTGCATGAGTATTTGACATGCTATGTGCATGTAGTTTTTAAATGGTAGAAAATTATGCTAAGCCATTTTTTTGTAGTAGCGATGCTAAGCTTGAAGACTGGGTACATTACAATGGTAGAAGTATTTTAATAGGAACAACATTGGTTGGAAGAAAAAGAATGAAAATCCAATTAGGTGAAGTGAACTATCCCAAGGGGTTATCTCAACCGATTGTCTCCAATATTGTGGGGAATTTGGATATATTCATGCCAATAAGTTCTTGGTTAAAATCCCCTTGGGTTAGGTTCATTATTCTACATCAATAGGTTTACTAGGGATGCCATTCATGAATGTGGGGAAGCATCCCTTGGATTTTCCCTTAAGGTTTTCTTTGGAAAAAAAGTGAAGTGAATTGAATTGATTTGACATGAATTTGATTTTCTTTTTTCATGCATTCAACCCCTTCCTACCATGCTTTGGGGTATGTGGTACAGGGCCATGCTTTTCTTTCGATGTTGATTCTTTATTCCTATCTCGATGCTCTATCCATGCAAGTTCTATAATTTCAACATTTTTTCTTTGGTAAGTTTCTTTGTATACTTTTTTCTTATGATTATGGGAATTGGGAGAATTGGTTTAATCTGGAAGTTTTGTTCCCTCAATGGTTTGTGAATTGACCTTCCTTGATGAATTTGGGGTATCTTGGGTTGGATTGAAGGAAAATTTCCTCCCTCTATTTTCCCTTTAGTTTAACGATGGACTCTTTGGATTTTTCCTCTGTTGAAGGTGTGGACAGGTCTGCTATGGAAAATGAAGATATAAAGGAGATTCAATGAGTCCTACAAAGGAATGAGGAAATCATCTAGGCCAACAATAGTGCTATAATGGTAATTTCCTCCAAAATCACTGAAATTGAACAGGCCAACATCACCCATAATGCTAACATTACGAGTCTCATTTTTCTTCAAAAACAACGAATTGATTCCCTGGAGATAGAGTGTAATAGACTTCGCTTTCAGGGTCTTTCTCAGTGTGAGGAGTCTCTCACCATCACTTCTAACAATCATGGTACTGAGAATTCACTTCAAGCCTGACTACAAGAAGATCAACTGATCCACTAGGTGCATGATCCTATGGATATTGAAGGTCCAAGCTCCCCTTATTCTGTAAAGGGGCAGGAAGAAGAAGGYAGTGTACATCTCTATCACTAGTCTGAATATTTTTTCCAGTTATATGTATTTTGTGTCAATATGTTAGACATGTTACTTGTCAAAATGCACAAAATTCTTGTTTTGAGGAGTCTCTATTGTCTTTAGATGTCTATCTAGAAATGTCTCCAGTTTTGGGGGAGCTTCATGAACTCTGATGGATGTAGTCGTTGCTAGCCTCGGTGCAACTGTTTTTGAATGAATATAAACTTTTGTTTCGGTTATTTAAAAAAATGATTGAAGGATCGTTGTGGAGTGACTCAATTAGTAGATTATTTTGTTGTTACACCTTGTCTTATGATGTCTAGTAAGGATTTTTTATTATTTGATTAAGTTATCTTGGATTGTATATGAAATTTTTGCTTATAAATATTTTGCAAACCTATAATGTGTTTTCTATTTAGGGTTTTGATTTTTATTTATGTTCTGTAATAATTTCATTGATATTCATTTAATTAATTTTCTATAAAATTACTTATATAGTTAACTAATAATGAAATGGCAATATTTTTATTTCTTTCGTATAACTTTCTTTTCCTATAACAATTTATTTTTGTGTTCTTGAAAATATCCTTGTTAAAGTTATTTTGTTTAGTATTACTCATGCTAAAGAATTACAGTGGTACTTTCTTGTACTTTTCTAAGATTTATCTCTCATAAATAGTATTCTTTAATCCCTTCACTTAAGTTAGTTTTCCTT
>JASDQU010739234.1:204752-254972 GCA_032191745.1 Picea mariana | reverse complement strand
AAGTAGGGAAGAGGGGGGGAGGTATCTTTCTGGGACACTATATCCATCGAACCACTATTCCCCTCTACCCCTCTATCTCTGCTTTTGCTCATCCCCTAGACCTATCTACCCTTGGGCCCCTACCTCTACTCAATCACTTTCCTCCTCTGTGCCTAGAAACCTTCCTACGCTTGGGCCTTATCCCTATATACCCTTAGGCTCTCACCTATACTTGAGCTTTAACCCCCTCTACACTCGGGCCCTATGCTCCCTTTTCCCATAGCTCTTCTTTGGGAACCCACAACCCATACACTTTCATCCTAGTGCCCTAACCACTACCCTATGCCTCAAATCACGTTCAATCCTAAGCCCCCATGCCCCAGTTTCCCCAAATCCCCTCCACACTTTCTTTATTCCTAAAATTATATGGGAAATATAACAATTTTTTTTATGTTTCATTAAGAGCGTGGACATGCACTTGTGAGAAAAATAAATGAGGCTAGTCATTGTGTCTGCCTCATTTTCTTACCCAACAAAAGTGCACACGCAGTTTAGAACACATTTGTGCTTTAGGGTGCACGTATTTTAGAGCGCGCACACGCTCATGTGGGTGTTGTCCCATATGATGAGAGAACAATTTCCAACTTCTTTCTCTCCCAAAAACACTATCATTACCCGACATATGTTACACAAAAACAATGAAAACAAGCAGTCTTTTTGTTTTTTAGTGTCATTGGAAAGAAAAACTATCTTGTGTAATTAGGAGGCAATTTTTTGTAATTGGAAGAAAATTTGTATCTTGTGTAATTGGAAGGCAAATTTTTTTGTGTTGTGTAATTGGTTTTTTTGTGTTGTGTAATTGGAAGGCACTTTTTGGATGATATTTTTTGTCTTTTGGTGTAATTGGAAGGAAATTCTTGTTTTATTGTGTAATTATACTTATCTAGGTTAAGACATCCATCCCCCTAGTCCCAACTTAGGTATAATCATCTTGACTCTCTCAAATTTCATATTCATTTGGTTCCTACCTGTCACACTCAGTGTGTAACAATCTAATTACAAATGTTATATGTAAATTACAAATGTTATATGTAAGCATCTATCAACTTATTTATTCAGCATACTTCATAGGGTTTCATTATTTCTTCATCATCATTCCAAAATCATAAATCTATGCACAAAGTTATAACATTCAATATTATCCAAGTGGATCTCAATGCATAGGTCATATATAATTAACACATTATATGATTATAGATAATCATATCATATAAAAAAGAGTTTTAGAACGTAAATCATATAAAAGTGCATCCATCAAAAAGTGTTGGGTCATATATATATTTGGAGTGCCCTTAAAAACAAGTAATAATAATTCTAGTAAAAAAAGGACCATTACATATTCCCCTTTTTGGGAAACTTCATTCGAAATTTATTCAAAATTGAAAGCAAAACTTTGGACGCATTAAATATGTGTCCTCCTAGGTAGAAAAAATGGGATTATAACTATCCCATTGAACATTAACTTGGTCCACCAAAGAATGTCAAAGTTATCGAGTTATCCAATCTAGGATGATGATATGTTTGACCTTTAGGGACCCTCATGTAAAACCTGCAAATTTCTCAAATCAAGCACATGAGATGGAGCATAATTACAATGTCATAGAATAGAAACATGAAAAACATTATGCATACAATTCTAGGTTTATATAAAGGAAAGACAATAGGAAACTAGCCCTAGTCTCTCTAGGATCCTGAAGGGTCCCACAAACCATGGTGCCACCTTCGCTCCCTTCCCAAACTTCATAAAATTCTTCGTGTCTTACCTACAAAAAGACTTTATCTCCCTCCTAGTAATTCCTATATGTTTAGTGGAAATGTGCATTATTATTTTTCCTATCTTGTGCTTCCTTCAACCTCTATTGAATTGTTCTCATATGCTCTTCTATCTCCTAAATAATTTCTAGCCTAGCCAATTCTCTATCCTCCAATATATCCCATTTGAGAGGATTCCTACTAGGCCTCCCATACAAAACCTCAAATAATACCATCTTAATAGAATTGTGATAGTTTTTCTATAAGAAAACTAAACTAATAGAAGATACTCTTCCTAGTGACTCTATCGATCCATGATGTACATACAGAGTATGCCCTTTAGTACTTGGTTTACCCTCTTAGCTTAACCATCCATTTATGTGTGATATGATGTGATAAAATTGAGCATAGTTCCTAGGGTATCCTAAAATCTTGGCCAAATTCTATCTGTAAACATTGATCCATGGTAAAAAAATTATCTTCTTTGGAATCCCATGAAATATGATTTTCTCGTTCATAAACACCCTAATCACATATTTTACTATGTAATTTGTTTTTACTAGTGTAAATTTGAAATGTTTAGTCATAGTATCCACAACTACAAAAATGGAATCATGTCTAGGAATCCCCACTGATGAGCCACAAAATTATCATTTTTGACACCCTCTTTTCCTTATTATTAAACCCTTTTTGTTTACTCATAATCCTATATTACCCCATTTTAATGCCCATATGTAGGATTTAGGCTCAAGATGTTTTCCAATTACATTTTGTAATATTTCACTAGATTTCTAATCAAAATTAGGCAAAGTAGTGTGTTATGCATTTACTTTTTGTGACAACTCATGTGTGGACAAGTTATTACAGGGTTTTTCTTTAAAGGTTCACATATTATGTATTCTTCAAATCAGGGTTGTTGCACATCCCTTTACACATATTTAAAGTCATTAATAGCTGATACAATTGCAGTGTTCCCATATTTTTAAATCAGCATGCTATGGAACTAGGCCTGTAGCGACCTGCTACGAAATCAGGTCTGTAACAACTTAAAACCACTTACATATCTAACGTTTGGCCAATAATAAATTCCAGTCAGAAATCATACTCCCGAGTCATCAAATGAAGATTACAAATATATAAAGTTTATTTGGAGAAGATGTAAATTCTGATATAAAAGAAAACCACATCATATAAATGACCCAACATACAGAATGTGGAATAATTTCAGCATATGACATATTTCTAGGATGATGTGGGCAACCATGCACATGCTTCAACAATGTAAAAAAATTCATTTCCCACTAAATGACATAATCGAGAAGATTCGGGAAGCATCCCGCGGAATTAGGAAAGGAATCAATGTTTTATTGGCTGATTGAAGGGATCATACGGTTGAGCCAATCAATGGGCATAAGCATAAAGTCTGTTATAAACTATTTCAGTTTTTGTTTAAACTATTTTCAGAACATTAGGGGACCGTCTCTCTATTCTTAGAGTGGGGAGATTCCCCTTTTTTGTATATATATGAATGTAAGTGCTCATAAGCACATAGCTAAGTTTCTGGTGTGTAATTTGGAAGACATCAACTATGTAATATTCGTTTATAGACTTAATGCATTGTCGGTTTATGCTATAATTTTGTTCTAGTGATCCTGTGATTTCAGGAACAGGCCAAGCCTTGAGGGGGGCCACTCAAGGAAAGGTATTGTTTTGTTGTTTTCTTTTCTTGCATGTAATTAGTTTGTTGATTTTTAGTTTCTAGTTATACATAGTTGTAGTTAATTGCACTTCTATCCTCTATATGTTGTTGAGTGGTTACATGTGGAGTGTGCTACTAAATGGTCACATGTATGTGTGCTACCAAATGGGAAATAAGTGTGGCAGATTTAGATTTTTGTTGGGCCTATGTGTTTAGTTAATTCGAATGCCATGTCTGTTAATTCGAATGCCATGTCTAGACATATTTTCTTGAAGTTGTAGCATTTTTTACTAAGTGGGCATTTAGGGATTGTTGGTCCTTTTTCTATAACATATTTTTATTTTAGAATTTAGACTCATCCTTTTGCAGTGTGAAGATAGATTAGGTATCTTTTAATTCTTGTTATAATATTATTTTATTTTATGAGTGCTACAGAATCACCCTGCTCATGACCCCACTCGATGAACACAATGAGGTAGTAGGATTATGAGTTTAAATCTCAGAGATATTACTCCATGAGGTACCACCAGTTGGGATGAGGGTCGAGAACATTGTGAATCTGTCTTCTTATGATTTATTTTGGTTTATGTGTGCCATAGTGTTTAGTTGGTTTTCTAGATTAAATTGCACAATAGTGGTAATAATCCTTATTTTGTATATACTGCATCGAGAGCCTCATAAGACTAAATTGAACCCCGGGTTGACAATTTAAATGATAAGTGTAATTTGACACTAAAAATTGGGAATCATATTTGCACCTTATCATTTTGGCGTCATTGTCGGGGAGGTACTCAAAGAATTAGGACTTTTTCCATATGATCATCATAGGAACAATACCAAACTGAATGGAACTCTAGGGAAACATTGACTACCCCTCTAATATCCCTTGCTCAGGATATTGTGCATTAAAATAATCATAGGATGCATGAGTCAATTCAATAATATTTTCTTTTATGGTGTTGTAAGAGCCACCCATAGTACTAATCTCTTTTACATGAAGCTTGGAAGGAGGAATAAGTATTCCAGTAGAATAAAAATCAAGAAGAGGTTATTTGAAGAAGGTATGCATTATGAAATTCATAAACCTTCCATTAATTTTATTTTGAATACATTGAATAACATCTAAGTTTCATAGGAAAAGTATGGAAAACTCTCATTATATCAATTTTGCAATTTATATGATGATACACTTTGTGGATTCTCTAGGATTCCCACACTGGGTATGTCAAGATCTCATCATCTCATACCACACTTGAACTAGATGTTATAACAAACATCCTCTGACCATTTCATTAAACTTTAAGGAGGTACATTTTTATTGTTGAATTCATGAATCTTGGAATACCTCTCATAGCTTTGAAACAACAACTCTTGAAGTCCTAGGCATGCACACTCAAAATTGGCCTACAACAAATTAATCATATCTTTCAAATTATGATCTATGTCAATTTTTTGGTGAAAAAGAGAGTCACATTGAGAAAAGCATGCCTACTAAAATTCAATGATTACCTCATCCCTACACCTAGTCCCTTTGATCCTGAGCATATTTAAAAATGCACACTACTCAATATTTTGAGGATGTTTGTGTTCCTTGATCAACTATTTAAGCCATCATTATACACGAATCACAATCTCATGAACAAAATGTGGAAGTTGTTTCACGAATAATGAGACACTTTGTGGCTTCCACGGTGGTTATGTCAATCTCTCATTATATCAATCTTAGATAATGGAACACTTCATGTTCCCACAATGATTATGTCAAGATCCCATTATCATTATACCATGCTTTGAATTAGATATTTTATTTTATTCTTGCTTTAGGTATTTTTGCATAGGATCTTGCGAGGGTCATATCCCACAATTTGGGAGCTGGGTATTTGAAATTTTTGGCATATGGATGCATCACATTGAAAATTATACACCTATAAAAATTTGTATGAACTTAGATCATCACTTGGAAGAAATAGTTTGTTGATCAAACTCTTGCGGTACTTGGGATCACTAATCTCGTCGAGAATAAAGTTCAGACAATCAATTTTTGGTAACTAAACGGATATATATTTAAAAATTATTTCTAGGGTGAATTCTGCTATAAATATGGTTTACAACCTAACTCGGATCATCTCATTCCAATATCATACGAGAAATTTAGGCCCTAATTAGTAACTCCCTATCCTACATTGATACAACTATGTTTCCTAGGTTGTTCTTTGGTATATTTGACCCATCAATTCTTCAAGTTTACAAAAACTATTTCTATTGAATATACCTACATGAATCTACTTTCATCTCCATGTCATCAGACAAAAAGTTATGCCAAAAACCATGACTATTGGTCAAGGCTGGAAATAAAGAACAAAGATGTACTACAACATGTTTCTCATCATTTTTTATATATCATTTCAAATAAATTTCAAAATATGTTTGTACTGGAGATATCCCTATGAATATACTTTAATTTGTCTTTGAAATCACTCTGATCGGACATCAGACGAAGAATTTATAATCGAATTACTATCTCGTAGTCTAGGTTGGACACCACTCCTCAACATGTAACAATGAAAAAATTTCAATGAATCCTTTAATATATGTTTTTATATGCATTAATCGAAATCATTTTGATGTTTATTGGAGGAAGAAATTCATCATATCTATTTTCTTTCATAATTTCATCTTGTGTTGCAAGCAAAATGCCAGTTTTTTGCAGGTCAAAGAAGGATCATGGTGGTCAATCCATGAATGAGTGATTTTCAAAGACAAATTTTCATGAAATGGGAATTTCACCAAGACATGAAAACAAGTGTGCTATCATGTAATGTTGAGTTCTTGAACGATATATTTCTAAAAGTTTAAGTTTCTAGGAACTTGCTACATAATTGTTCAAGTTGTTACCAACACCAACATCAATACTTTTCAGATGGATGGAGAACAAGACAAATGAAGAATTGATTTTCAAACTGAAGATTAGTGATATAGAAGTCAAGTTCCATGCTACATCACTAATTCCATTATTTCACGAAAACCCTTCAAGAATACCTAAAGCACCATGGTATGCCCGTCCATTTTCTTGTTCCCAGCTCAAAGCTATTTTCCTGCTAAAGTTAATAAAGTTTTTTTTTCCTATGTGGTTAACTTTGAAAGCCAAAAATTTCCTCAGAATATCATTCATGTAAACACAACTATCACATCACAACTTCAACCTACTTCTTTCCTCTACAATACCTCCATAACTTCCTACCTACCACCCACTCCTAACCCACCTAATAAAATAATTTGACTCACTTACAATTCCAATCTATCTTTCCAGTTTCAATAGTTGTTAAATAAATGGAGCTTGTTGCTACCAATCCAATAAATGTTTGTTTTCTCTATTTGTCTGCCAATAATCTTTTCTAGCACACTCTTTCACTCTCAAACATTTAACCATGTGCTATGAACATTGCGATATGTTTTCATCCTTAGTAATATTTCACAGATGCACCCTTGCTACAAAAGAAACAAAAATACCAAATTTCTAAGGACAATATTGGTACTGCTACACAAGAACTAGTACCAATAATCCATGTGGTTGTCACACAAGAACCAACTACAGGGGGAGCTCATAAAATAAGAAGTAGGTGTTGTCTCACAGGAACCAACACCTACCATATTTGTGGTTGTCACACAAGAACCAACCACAAGATTGCTAAAGAAATAGGTGTTGTCACACAAGAACCAACACCTACCAACTGTACAGTTTCCACACAAGAACCAACAGTAAAGAAATCGATTGAAGGAATTCTACAAGAGGAAGAGATTTCCACCCCACAAGAACTTGTAGCAGATTAAGTTGTTGCAGAAATGGTCTTTCCTCAAATCTTCATGAAGATATCTCAAAACCGGGAGGAAATTTTGTTGATAGTCCTTGGTATAGATTCTCAAAGATGTTGCTCTTTTCCATGGAAACTTGTGAAGAACCTTCTATGGAAAATCATATACTTGCTACAAATTTCACGAACTTCTTAGGTAGGTGCAAGTATGCTTCTTCTTTCTCTTTGTTTATCATATTCATTGAATACTCTATATTTGTATTTGGAAAACCACTTAAGCCTCTTTTCTTTTTCTATGTTTGTTGTATATACTAGTCCCATCTACAATGATGATATTCCCAAAGTAATGGATATTGGACTAGAAAAATGAGAATTTAGAGAGTTTGGCATAAATATTATGCTCCTCGAGGCACTGCAAAACCAATCTTAGATGCTCCTCATTCTCCTTCGATTTTCATGAATGAATAAATATATCATCGAGGAATACCTAAGAAACTTGAATACTTAATTAATGGTATCTAGATAAAAAATCAATCTTTCAGAATAACATGACCCATTTCATCTTGACAAAGAGGTCATATATTCGATGAAGTGAATTTTTTATCCTAATGATGGGTTTTTTCAATTTCCTATAGTCAATGCAAAGCCTCCATGACCCATCTGTCTTTCTCACAAAATTCATCAACACTCCCCAAGGTGATATGCTATATCATATTAACCCCAAATTTAATAGCTTCTGAAGTTGCATTTATAATTATCACAATTCTAAGGTGGTCATGCAATATGGAGCCTTGGAGATAGGCTCTATTCTTGGTTTGAGTTCAAAAATGAACTCTAACTCATGCGTGTGGAAACCCAAACAACCCTTTTGGAAATGCATCAAGGAATTTTGACAAAATAGGATGTTGTGCATGTCCGTTTTATCCATCCGTATTTTTCATAGATACCAATGCATACATATAACAACCCTTTATAAGACTTATTTACATTCCAAGGTTGAAATGAATCTCAAATATATCATTCTCTTGGTCCCTACCAAGACCCTCCTATGTCCTGAATTCATCCAAAAATGGAGTATCTTTCCTTTGCAATCTAGTACTACCCAATGAGCCCCTAACCAATCCATGCCAAAAATTAAGTCATGTGATCCTATAGTGGTTGAATATAAATATATACACTTGACACACATCCCAAAGTCACATCTCTCACTAATTGTCCTACTCCTTACCTATCCCCCCGAGGCCATCTCATCTAGGTGAAATTAAACCTATATTCTTCCCACCAAGCCACATCTAGACAACAAACCCAGGGAAATAAATCTCTCAGTGGCTCCTGGATCAATTAACAAAGAAAGTGTTACTCTATTAATTTTAGTCACAATTTACAAAATTGTGGATTAATGTGTTGCATGGAATTTGTTCATCACTACATGGATCCTATGAGCTAGACCCATATTCCCCACTATGACCTAACATTTTGTCGACTCAACTCCTAATTGTCCCCATGGATAGTCTCTCTAAAAGTAAGGCTCTTCACAAGTCCAACATGCCCCTTTCAGAGCATGCTCCCATGCCAGTGTTGCATATAAGTAGGTGCACTACTTTGTTGTGACTATTAAGGGTGTCCATTACCCTAATACATATGAGGCTTAAAATTTGGTCCTTGTCTCCATGTATTTTACCTTTAGATTCCCAAAGCATTCCCTCTCAGTGCTTCTATATTCCTTGCAAATGATATGGAACTTCCTCCCACCAAATGGCTATGTCTAAGTCCTCTTGTGGTATTAGAAACTAGAAGGATAGGTGGCCTAAATTGTCCCTTGCATCAAATCATTATCTTCTCCTTAGAAATGAATCATCTCTCAAATTTGTCCTAGATTTATCCCATACACAAATTTATTCACTCCAAGTTTCTATATTTTCAATTGAGGACCATATCTAAACAACTCCATAAATCTAGCCTCATATTAGTATTTCCTCGTTCCCCTATCATAATGAGTTGATCTCATTCAATTTTCTTTCCAGTAATTCCTCTGAGACGTAACTCTCGTTTAGTTGCTCCTCAAATATCTCACAAGTAACCTCTGAAGTCTCTATCCCCAATTGCAACACCAGGGTTTTCCACCATAACAAAGCACTATGTTTTGGCTAAAATATTTTCATTCGTGCTTTAAGGTTAGTGGAATAATTTCATAAAGCAAAGGAGATGGCCATGAATTCCAAAAATGCTTCAACAAGTTCTCCCAAAAATGCTTCAACAAGTTCTCCCTTGGAAGTGCCCCGAAATTCTAGTAACTTTACTTTTTCTAGCTCTTTGTGAAGGTTACATCCATGTGAGTTTATTGATCCCTCCCCCTAAATTGAGTTACTGCTATCCTCTCTATTCAACTAGTTATTCAATTCTTAAATCATTCTCTAAAAATATTATATCATAGTTCTAATTTCTCTTGCAAGTATGCTATCTCGATCGTCATCCCTTTAAGGGAACAACTATAGTGTAGGTCATGCATTGCAACCTCTTGCCATACATCCATCGCTTCCTTTGGCCACTACAATTCTAACATGCAAAGGAATAAGAGTTAGTTTTTCAAATTAATTCAAAGCACTTAAATTGTGGTCTAATACCATATGTAATGCTCAATTTTGTTAACTAAATTCACAATTTAAACCATTAGGAGATGTACTTACTCAAAATAGGACTATATATATGTATGGATGTAGCAATGCCAAATAAGTAGAAGGTGCATTCTCTATATCCTTCATACATTCCATTACCGAAATGCAACACATAATAATTACCAAAACATGCACAATATGTTTCTGGCTTTGGTCATATCCATAAGAAAGTGTAAGCTAACATACAATTTATATCAATTAAACACCCATAGAATTCTTCAGCACAATTCTTCTACTATTATTTCTCAAAAATTATAATCTTGACATATGACATAAATCTTTATAAACAAGTTTTGGTTTCTTAAGGATGCAATTTTAAAAAATATATAAAAAATTATAATCCTGACATATGACATAAATTTTTATAAACAAGTTTTGGTCTCTTAAGGATGCAATTTTAAAAAATATATATGACTTTCCCATACATGTTGGAATTATACTATTCATCGATGATTAGGAATTATACTATTCATCGATGATTATTACTTATAAATGAATTAATATATTAAATGTTATTCTACAACTAGATTTCATTCCTTTGGTTGTACTCATGATCTGAAATATCCATATTAATTTGCTTATCAGTATGTCTCCTCATAGATATCACAATTACTAATGAGTTATCATAAAATAAAATTAAAATGCACACACATCTAATGTTTCAACTAATGGTTTCCATAGTTAGTGTAAAGACATACATGAATATACTTATAAACACACAAACATACCCAAGACAAACACTAATAGGAGTAACCGACAACATTCACAACAATATCCAACTTTGCACTCCCTCTAATACTATTTTAACTACATTCACAATTACTCAAAATAGAGATATATTTTAAAAAAATAATTAATACTAAATAAGTAAAGGTTGCAATCTCTACATCATTCATCCATATCATTATGAGTTTACCCTACATCACATGCATAATATTATTTCTCTCTTTGTTCATAAAAATGTAAAGTATAATAGAACATGCAAGTCTCATCAAGTAAACATATCTGGATATAGATATTTTATTCTAAGTATCTATACGAGATATTATATTCTAATTGGTTGTGTAACTATTCTTTGTTCAACTACGCTTTGAGTCCTACTTTAACGTGGTATATGTTGCAACTCAGCCCAACACGAAAATGATGTCACCTCCC
Source organism: Picea mariana (assembly GCA_032191745.1). Lineage (NCBI taxonomy): Eukaryota > Viridiplantae > Streptophyta > Pinopsida > Pinales > Pinaceae > Picea > Picea mariana. The sequence goes on along the minus strand of JASDQU010739234.1, from coordinate 243,840 downwards.
CTATAGCTTCATTAGTGGAGTTGTATGAAAATAATGTTTAACAATTTGTATGAGATGAAAACCTAATTTATGAAGTCAATAATAATATTAAAAATTTGTATGACATGACCATAATTAAATGTAACTAATTCACAAAGTCAAGCTATATATATATATATATCATGTTGGTTTTATGGGCTTATTATCTATAAAAAAAAGGTTGCATATAATTAAATGCACAAGTAATGAATATTTTTTATAAAAAATAATAATTGAGGGTTGTTTGTTATTCAAAATGTATAATAAATCATAAGTTGAATGGAACTATAATATTCATAAATATAATAATAAATAATATATTAGATAATAAATATAATAATGCATAATAATAAATACATAGTAAAACTTTTTATATGTAGATGTGGTGATTGGTGAAATTCATTGATTATGTAATTAATTCTATATATTGAAAGACGTGAAGGGAGCAATAACACTTCAATTCTATCAACCAATTAGAAATGAGAAACACAAATATTTTTATTATATCTAAAAATATATATTTGTTTTCATATGTTAAACATTACATTGTATACACAAATTTATGGTCAAAAGCAAATTAATATCACATCAATGTCACATCAAAAGAAAACTCATTGCTATAGTCCCATGGCTTGGATTAATAAGACTCTTGTATCGCATTAAACATTAAATGTTCATTTTGTACACTCACTTGCCATCATAGTTGCCCATTCTTTACACTTTCTGTCATGCTTGATATAGGATTTCTCTGCACTTGCGTCATAGTTGCCTATTCTGTACACACTTGTTTCTTAGTGAACTTGTCATTTGAATTATTTCAAGTTAATAAATTAATAAATTTGTTAATGGTAAAAATTGATGCATTTTGAAATAAGCTTTTGCATCATGAATACATTTATTGTACTTATCTTCACAATATTAAATATCAAAGTAATTAAAAATAAAATTGATACTAATTAAAATTCTCTTTTGGATGTACATTTATGTTAAACAACCATCAAGTATTATTTATTCAATGTTGATGGTTAGTGCAAATCTCAACTTGTATTTTAAGTAGGTCTCTTAGTGAGCTTGTCATTTGAATTATGTGGGTTAGTTTCATGTGTTAATATTTATTCAAGTTAACAAGATAATCAATATGTTAATGGTAAATATTGATGCATTTTGAAGGAAACTTATGATTTTGCATCTTGAATAAATAGATAGTTTTCTCAACTACACTTAGTTATAAATTGTCATCTAGTAAATAAATTTGGTTAAAAACTGAAAACTGAAATGGAGCAGGATGTCTTCCTCCATCCCTTGTGAGCCTACGTGGAATTCTTTGAATTCCAACCTTTTTTGCGGTGTAGTTATCTGTGTTAATTTTTGAGAAGTTGATTTATTTTAAGACTATGAAACTAGCCCCTAGTTAGCATATTGTTGATGTTTCAAAATGTACTTGGCAGGGAATAACACTTGTTTAGTAAAGAATTTGTACTTCTCATATAGTATATTTATTTACTGAGATTCTTGACCTTTAAGGATATAAATATGAATGAAATAATAAATATAATAATTTGTCAATATGAATGGAAAGTATACAAATTTTCAACTATTATTCCCTAGGAATAAAATCAATTTATAAAATATATTTCTGCAACTAAGTTCACTCCATTTTATCGGTTCATCATTTGAAATACCTTCAACAAGGTTGTTAGAATGATATTTCATCTCATGAGTATTGTTAAGGTTCACCTCCTAACCATTATTTCCTTCCATAAGAGAAAACTCACTCAAAAACATGAATAGATATCAATGTTTTCTACTAGTAAAAGAGGCATCACAATTAAGTATGAATTATCATATGAACTAGAATGCAAATTCATGTACCTATAGTATATCCTCTAATTGTATTCATATATGATATCATGAACCTATTAGCTATGAGGTTACTTTTTTTCCATTTCCTAAATCACTATACAATGTTTCATACTTACCTTCAAATATTTTGACATGCAAGTTACTCAAATCAAGTGTAAAGACCCTCATCGTTACGACTACATGCGACGCAAAGCAAGTGTAATTTTTTTTTTTTGTAGGAAAGTAACAACGACAACAATTAATCAACAAAACAAGATGAAGAACACAATGCACACAAATCAGCAACAGCCATCAATGACCCAACATACTAGCACATCATGCAACTGGACGAAACATGCAATAATCAATTAGAAAAAATAAAAATGACTACCCGTCTATCCTACCCTACAAGGTTAGGACCTCCAGGACACATAAGCAACGTAGCCCAGGTTCCCATCGATTTTGACCAATTACAGTCTCAAGGCAGGCGACTATTATGAGGAACAAGGAGGTGTTTACATCATGCCCGACACAAGCAAGACGATGCCTACAAGCTAAAAGAAAATAATCAATCAACGAACACAGCAGAACAAACCAACACATGTAACTTGAACCTTCAAGTGAGCGAGAAATAGCAATCAATGAATCAACAATGCATGGTGCACAAGTAAATAACAACAACCAAACATTGATGACCTTTCCTCACGCACCACCAAATAATCTAAACCTTTGGACATTACTTCTATCGACCTTTAATTTACAAGCGAGCAAGATATCTGACATACACAAACTATCTAGCAGTAACCAACTTGAGGCAAAATTCTATTTAAGGTCCACGTGCGCTATTTAATCAATCACCCATTAAGTAGAATCTTAGGCATGAGAAGTGATATACCTTCGGGGTCCTTTATTTAAACACACAACCATTAGGTCCATGTAAACAATAACTACTCTCATTCAGCTTGGATTTTTAAATAAAGAAGTGACTAATACATCTACAACTTACAATTAAACAATTAAGTCTATTGTAAGGAAATTGAACTATTAAAAGGCAATAAAACATTATCAAAATTAGCCATTAAGCCTGTTTGTAAAAGTGAGTAATCAGTTACAAGGCGATAACAACATAACTCAATTAAACCATCATGGCTTGTTACAATGAGTGAACTATCGCACTGCGAAATCATAAATATCTATTCAATACATTTAATTTCAAAGATATTTAAGAGAATAGGAAAAATAATAATCAAATCTAACACATGTTTGAAGGAATTCTAAAATCTTCAATAGAATTGTAAACATTGGCTACTTAAACAAAAGAGATTCCCAAGGCATGAGATACCACAACAAAAATGGATTAGAATGGTGATAGGTTAAAATAATAATAATCTTTTAAAAATTGACATGGTCACCAACCAAATGAAAAGTGTAACATGTGGAAAAATGAAATGCTAAGTTAAAAGTTACTTTAGTAAAATCACAATAGCGAGGAGATTTAAAAACACTAAAATGGAGTTTGGGTATAAATGTGTCATATCTCCAATATATAGTTTTCTTGTTATATTACAACCCACATATAATATTGTTTTGTTATATTCCATTCGTTAAAAGTACTTTTTCAATGCACGTAAAATAGATTCGTTTGAATTCCCTTCATTTCAAAAGGTCATCAGAAATTAAGAAACCACACGCACAAGAAAATTGAATACACATTAAAAATATCCTATAACTAAAGCCAATAAAAAAACTTCAATGTTGCTTAAATTCTTCGATATGTTTGTGTGGAAGTATTTATCTTTAGTCCTTTTTTGATAATGAGAAATATATACAAGATACCATAAGTGTGAAATATCGACAGAGAATTATCTCATGAATTGCATTCTAAAAGTAATTTTCTACGGAGACAACAGATTTAGATAGAGGCAGAAAAATATGAGAGGCATCAAATCGAGGAAGGAGCAAGGGTGAATTGACAGGCATGAACGCCAGGTGTTTGATCGAGCAACGTCTCGGGGAAAATATCCAGCAAGATATCTGGAAGGAAATTCGCAGGGAAGGACCAACCAACAAAGCGTTGTGTGTAAGGAAAATTGCATAAAGAGATGCCCAGCTAGAAAAACACTGCGAGTTAAGGTAAATGCAGAGAATCATGCCCAAAAATTGTTAGGTGGGTAACACGCTTTTTCTGAGGAAAAAAAAAAAGAAAATATGGTTGGTACGATTTTTCTAAGGAAGAAAAAAAACAAAAATATGGCTAAGCAAAGGAAAATAACGCAAGTTTTTATATTACGAAAATGAGAATCATGGATAGGAACATAAACATGACACAAATGATGACATGAAATGATCGATCAATACCACTCAAAAAAAAAATTACGAAGCCTAAAGTTACCAATAAAACACCAACCAACATGCTATGAATTCGTCAACTGGAAACATTAAATAAATTTATTTTTCTTTTAAAAATAGACTGCATGAATACTGAGTACAATAGCAGTCAGAAACTAATTATGTAACCAATCAGCTCAATTAACACAATGATACTAACTTAATAGAGTTGGTACTTGCAATTTACCCGTAACCAATCAGCTTGATTAACATAGTGATTCTAACTGAACAGAGTTGGTACTCGCAATTTACATTCACCTAAGAATACGACTGAGAGTGATTGTGTAACACAGGCTTACATAGATCTAAGCAAGTTATTGATCAACGGTTTACTGATCCTTGAAATTTGAAATAGAAAAAGTCCAAATTTAAGGGTCTACTTTCATGAACTGTAATATTGTAAAAATTTGGGCAGACTAGAAGGCAACAGATGCAAAGGAAAATACAGAAGTTAGTTAGTAACCTCGTTGTGGGAAAATCACAATTTATGGGCGAATTTAAAAACTAATTTGTAGAGAGTAGATCACAATAATCGCAGAGGCTAAGGAGGGAATAAATTCCCAGGAGAGAATTCCTTGATGGGAAGATAACTTATCCTACACTTATTATCCATGCATAGGAAAGCAGGGCATTTGAATCTAAATCTTTAACACTGGAGTTAAAGAAAATCAATTTGGCTCCTGGCCGACTGCTCAGGCATGGACTAATAACATGAAGGATAAAGGAACATAAGAAAAACACAATTTTTCTTTGTATTAAAATCAATAATAATAAAAAAATGCAGAGAAGTTATTTGCATCCAGAGTTTGGGTTTGCCATTGGAAATCAAATCAAAAGTACAGTGTGCATAAGGCTGGGATAACTTTGAATTCTCTGATCATAAAATGTTGGGCTCATCAAGACAAATTCACTGAAAGAAAAAGGAAATCTCTGGATAAAATTACGCTAAATAAAACATAAAATTTAACACAATATAATTACCTTAACTGAAGGTGTAGGAACATAATTTAACTACCCTTCAACCAAATTTTACAAGCGTAAATTTCCAGGAGAGAAAATTAACCAAATTTTTTTTTTTTTACACAATGATGCACACGTGCTTTCGATGTTAGAGAGATGCATATACAATGAATTTAAATACCATTCAATACAAATATACACATGCATACCATATCCAAATGTGAATGCTTCGAAGTCGTTTTCCCGCACATGCTTTATCCAGCTCCCGCTTGCTAGCCGATATGACCTCACCGGTACCTCCCAGTCAACGCTAGGGGTACTCTTCTTCCCCCTAAGCCCCTCGAGCCGCAAAGGGGCCATGCACATGATACCATAGAGTGATAGCACCCATCTCACCTCACAAGGTCAAGCTACCACTCATTAGTCGAGCTGGGTATCCCAACTCCCACAAGAGAAAGTTCAGTCAAGATAAAATTTGGTAGCGTAATGGTATGCAAGACAAATGTGATCCATACTCCTCCTCTACCATCATTTTTATAGAGTTTTCAAGTGATTAGTTAACCAAACCCTCATTATATTTATTTTTTATTTATTTAATTGCGAAAAACCTCCCCCGTACACATGCCGCTCGATCCCCTAGTTGCACCAGAAAATCAATTTTATTAATTAATTAAATTTTCATATTTGAGTTCATAAAAAGAAAGTTCCAAAGGCTAGATTTCTTACTAAGTTAGACATTCCCCTTTTTCTTTTAAGTTTCTCCTTTTCTTTAAGTTTCCCCTTTTCCTTAGGTTTCCCCCTTTTCTTTAAGTTCCCCTTTTTCTTAAAGTTTCCCCTTTTTATAACTAAGTTCAGAATTAGCAGGTTTAGACAAAAACAACCAAATACCACTTTTATTAATTAAACCTTTATTAAATTTTCCACTTTAATTATTAATGCTTGAATTTTCTTTACACCCTTCTTATTACATGTCTAATTAGTTTTTTTTGTTCAAAGGTTCTACTCAGACCTAGGTTTTCAATTCACTAGGCTTGGCGACAGTTTTTAAGGGAAAAAATTGTTATTAAACTTTACTTATCACATCATTCATTTAAGGCCAATTGGGTCCTAAGGAGGCATAGTTTTCTAGGCACTAGGTTTATTAACTTACCAGTTAATATCGTGACATGCCCTTCAAGATGCATTACGAGCTCCAAGGGTGCCACTCACCTCTTTTTGTTTTCTTTGCACAACGTGCCCTTCAAGACGCACTACGTGCTCCAAGGGTGCCACTCACCTCTTGACTGGATTTGGTAGACATCAAACCCTTGCCACACCTCTCCCTCAATATTTCTGGTTTTCATGTGTGACCCCTTTACTCCAAATGTGAGTCTAGTCGAAAAGATATCGTAATCCTGCATCCAACAACAAATCATGTCAGCAATAACATTCAACATAATAATATCTAATAATATGTACATATGTCACATCAACAACATTCAAAACCTAACAATGCACTCCCTAACTCGGTCTGGAGTCCAAGGGGTTTCATCGATGCCTCATCATCCTCAACGTCCAGATTCCTACACACTCAGGAGAACCAAGTCAATAGCACATGTTTATGTCAATAAAACAAAATAACATATCATCAAATCCACAATATCTCATAATCATAATCAAAACAACCAATAGTATAATGACTTGGATCACTTGCACGCAAGTGTCCTCAAAGAATAAGTTCGCTCAATGTGCATAAGAGTGGGATGTTACATATACCCCCTCTTGTTTTAAACTTCATCCCAAAGTTTCACAGTAAACAAGTGCCGAAATAAAGTGTATCACAGTATCATAACTCTATCTATCAAACAAAAATGGATACTGCTGATGCATATCATATACATCCTCCCAGGTTGCTGAGTGTGGACTATAGTTGTCCCATTGGACCTTGACCTGATTTATTGTTCGACGTCGTAGTTTTCATGTGCGATGGTCCAGGATGTGGATTGTCTCCGCCATGAGCACACTCTCGTTTGATACCTACAAGGAACGCATGTCAATAACATCTATAGGATCACTAACATAATGTCTCCAAACAGATACGTGAAAAACATCGTGCATATGTCTCAAAGAATCAGGCAAGTCTAGTCGATAGGCCATGGGCCCCTTCCTTTCCCTAATCTCGAAGGGTCCCACAAACCTAGGAGAGAGTTTATCCCCCTTTACAAACTTGTTTGAACTCTTATGCGGTTTCACCCGCAAGAACCCTCAATTGCCAACTTCATAACTACGGTCGACATGATGCACATCAACATAACTCTTCTGTCAATCCTGCGCTTCCTTGATCCTTTGTCTTATGGTTTTCATTTGATATTCCATTTCTTAGATCTCTTTTGGTCCCACCAGGACCCTATCCTCAAGCCGATCCCAACTCAAAGGCGTCTAACATGGTCGCCCGTAAAGAAACTCGAAAGGAACCATCTTAATGGTGCTTTGATAACTGTTGTTATATGAAAATTCTACCAGTGGAAAGAATTATTCCCAACACTTATGTTGGTCCATCATGTACATACGCAAAATATCCTCCAAGATTTGGTTTGTTCGCTCGGTTTGCCCATCTTTTTCTGGGTGATACGTAGTACTAAAGTTAAGTTGGGTTCCCAAGGCCTCTTGGAAACTAGTCCAAAATCTTCTTGTAAACACTGATCCTGTATCAGATATAATCATCTTAGGCACGCCATGCAGCCTCACAATCTCACTAATGAAAACTCTAGCTATGTCGGGTGCCTAATACGTCACATGCACAAGAATAAAATGAGCTCTCTTTGTCAGAGTGTCGACTACCAAAAAAATTGAGTCGTGTCTCCTTTCTGTCAGTGGCAATCCAACAATGAAATCCATCAAAATGACCTCCCATTTTGATTCTGGAATAGCATGTGGCTGTAGTAATCCTATCGGATGTCTATGTTCAGCCTTCACCTGTTGACACTCTAGACATCTTGCCATGTAGCTGACTATGTATGTCTTCATTCCTTTCCAGATGAATAAGGGTTTAAGGTCTACCTTCATCTTTGTGACTCCAAAATGAACCATGTGCACTGCTCTATGAGCCTTGTTTAGGATCAAACTCCTCAACTCGTCGTTGGGTGGTATGTAAATTTGACTTTTAAATCTCAATAATCTGTCGGTGTCCACAGTAAATCCCTCAAATTTTGGCACCATCATTGTGTTTTGTCCTATAAAAACCTTGACCTCTTTGTACCAGTCATCATCGCGCTATAAAGTTAGAATATTTTAATGTAGATTCATCTGAAGAGGCATCACCAAAAATATGTGTGGTCTCTGACTCAATGCATCAGCCACTCTATTCATTGTTCCTTTTATGTAAGTAATATTGAAATCGTACTAGCTAAGCAATTCCGACCAATGTTGTTGTCGCGCATTCAAGTCGCTTTGGGTAAATATGTGTTGTAGGCCACAAGGGTCTATTTTTAGTTTGAATTTTCATCCAATAAGGTAGTGTCTCCAAAATCTCAAGGCATAAACAATGGTTAACAACTCCAAATCATGCATTGCATAGTTCTCCTCATGCCTTCTCAACTTTCTTGAGATGTAAGTGATCACTTGACCATCTTGCATCAATACTCCGCCTAAGCCTTCCTTGGATGCGTCAATGCATACAAAGAATTTTGTGTCCATGTCAGGGACCCTTAGTATCAGTGCTTTCATCAATAGCTCCTTGAGCCTCAAAAATGCCTCTGCGCATTTCTCGGTCCAAACAAACTTCTTGTTCTTCTTCTGTAATTCTGTGATCAGATTTTCTATCTTTAAAAAACCCTCGATGAATTGTCGATAGTATCCTGCTAAACCCATGAAGCTACGCGCTTCGGGGACATTCGTCGGCACTAGCCATTCCATAATAGCCTCAACCTTTGTTGGATCCACAAAGATACCTTCGTAGTAGATGACATGCCCTAAGTAGTGAATCTTCGATTGGTAAAACAAGCATTTAGACAATTTCCCATACAATCTATTCTCTCATAGACACTATAGTACCATGCACAAGTGATCGTCATTCTCCTCCATCGTCCGAGAGTAAATCAAAATATCGTCAATGAATACTTGGATGAACTTGTCCAAGTATTCACAGAACACCCCCGTTCATCGAACTCATAAATACCCTTGGGGCGTTCGTTAGTCCAAACGATAGAAAAGTAAACTCATAATGTCCAAACCTCATCTTAAAGACAGTCTTAGGGATTTTATTCTCCTTGATCTGTAACTAGTGATACACTGATCTCAAATCGATTTTTGAAAACACTGGCGTGCCTTTCATCTAATCAAAAAGATCATCAATCCTTGGCAACGAATATTGATTCTTGATCGTTGCCTTGTTCAATTGACAGTAGTCAATGCAGAGTCTCCATGACCTATCCTTCTTTCGAATGAAAATAACAGACACACCCCACGGTAACACACTTGGACGTATAAGTCCTAGGTCCAGCAACTCCTTCAGTTTCATTTTCAATTCCTGTAACTCTATCGGTTTAGTCCCCGGTTTTAGGTCTGGTAAATTCCAATTCCCTCTCAGGAAACATCCTAGGTAACTCCTCAGGGAAGACGTCCGCAAACTCTCACACCACCAGAAGGTTTTCTAGACCTTTCTCTACTCCCTTCTCATTTAATGCAAGGATCGCATAAATCTTACATCCCTTGTGCATTCTCTTCCATAGCCACAAGGAAGAGATGAACCTCAGGGAAAATCCCTGGTTTTGACCTACAATCATGCGTCTTTATCCCTAATCATCGACCAAGCTCAATCTTTTCATCTTACAGTCGACTATCGCATCATGCAATTCCAACTAGTCCATACTGATCACAACATCATAAGACCCTAAGGTTGTGACCTACAGGTTGGACCTAGTGACAAACTCCCCCAGGTTAAGGCTACAACCAGTAACCTTCCCACCAACCTTCTTTGTGGCTCCCAAAACCATTTATACAAAGCTAAACTCATCTTTTTTTACTGCCTTTACCTTAATTCTCTTTAGCACTGCACCAGAAATAAATCTATATGTAGCACCTGGATCTATCAAAATACTAAGGTTCTAGTCAGCGATGGTACCTAACGTCTCAAGTACAGTCGACTGGTGCTCTGCCTAGCGGTTATTCACCACTGCATAAATCCAATGGGCCTTGCCCAAATCTCCCATGGTAGTGGGTCATGTTATCCCCTCTTTTTAGGGATAACTAGGAGATCATGTCTCAAGGCCCACAGGTCCTAGACATGGAGTACCAAGAGCAGGATTGACCTGAGCATGGCCCTGGAGGTCCCATCCTTTTCTTCTTCCATCAGATTTTTCTTGTCAGCAGCAGCATCATCCATCACCATCGGCTTGGTCTTGTATCAGAAGAGGTTCTTGCTCCATGAGGTAATTGGTTCAGGTATCATGGTATGTGTCACTTTTGATCATTGAAACCTTTAAATATATGCATCTAATTCCTTTTATCTCTAAAAATTGCTTGGATCTTACATTATCCCACTTGACCATGCTTGGGGAGATTGACAAGGTGCCCTAGCAAGCCTGTGCCCATAGGTCTTGGTTTTCCACTGGGGAATTTTTGAAAAGCCATCATCCGCTCCCATCATAGCACCACTGTTTCATCTTATCTCCCACTCATTTATCCCATTCCCTTTGTCCGGGCATTGGGTTTACCTATTTGTAGGATTGCACCCAGAAGGTAAAAGTAGTTGGTAAAAGACAAAAGCCTAAAAATGAAACCTTGAGATGTTTCACCCAGGGATCCCCGAGAAGGCAATAAAAGGCTTCTCAGCAAGAAAAAAGAGGGACCCGGAAAATAACAAACAAGATCTAGTCAGAGGATAGGGGGTCTCATCACAAGCTATCCTATTAGGTTCATGGGTACCTAACAGTATGACATTGCCGCCATCTGGTTACCACGCCAGGGCAGTGACCTTTGGTTGCATGGCCAAGGGAAAGGGGGTATCTTCACGAGCAAGCCTTCTCATCTCTGTGAAAGTACTTGTGGGTAACACTGTCAGCTTTGGTCACCATGCCAAGGTAGTGTTCTCTAATTAGCCCTTGAATAAAAATAAATAAATAAAAGAAGAAGAAAAATCAAATAAAAGAATAAAGGAAAGAACGGGCTTGGAAAAAATGCATCCATGACAGGTACAACTCGCCTTCTACAAAAGCACCCATAGATAACATTATGCATCCTTGGCCCTCACTGCACCTACATGTCTGGACATCCCCTAGCCACATCACCTCACTTACATGGCTTGGATGAAATCTTCCTGGAAACTTTCCTTTTCTTATGGACACTAGCCTAATAGGACGTCTTGTCTTTTTCTCCAATCTTGTATTGCAGGTTTTTGTAATGTCTTTGAGCTATTGACTGATGTATTAGGGTTTTTATGCATATTTTTAATAATATTGATGATGATATGTGATCAACATTGCTATGATCCCGGTGACTGATGAGCCCATGGAGGGCGTAGCTTTTGATGTGCATGACCATGCCCGACGGACAGGTACCATTTGTACCAATACACATGGGGAGATGACCAGTTCGGACCTCCATGGGGCTGAACATCCCACCAGATGGATGTTGAGACCCCATCAGAGGGTAGAGACAGGATGGAGATGGATCAGGGCTTTTGCACCAGAGAGGAAGAGGATGTTCCATCAGAGGCACTTCGACAGAACTAGACCCAGGGGGAATGACCCCTTTTCAGTGGAACGCCAGCCTTAGAAGGCTTGGGACGTCTCCATCTTCACCATGATGTCATCGAGCTTCATGGATGCATTTGGAGGCAGACTGGGCAGCAGTGGCACATGTGGCATGTTGGAGAGGCCCCTGGGGGGCTAACGTTTTGCTCCTTGGTGTCTCATTTGCCCTAGAAGGGGCTGGCGCCTCCCTTGAAGGGGATTTTACTCTCATTTTTACTTTATTAGGCCTTTTTACTTAGCATTTAATGTAAAAACAATATGATTTTGACATTACACCCTTGTCGACCTTTTTATGACCTAAAAAGTAAAATTAGGTCATTGATACATTATATATTAAGGGTTTGGACTCTCATTTTATCATCATCTTTCACTCACCACTTGGTGAGGTCTGAAATTTGCACCTCATTTGGGTTATTGGCTGATTTAAGGAAGGCACACTTGTTGAATGAAGAGATTTTTGGCATTCTATGGTGTTTTTCTTGAAGGAAGGTGTTACAACTAGGGTTTGCATGATTATTTTCTTGATGATTTGTAAGTATTTTTCTACAAAACTTCTTGATTGAATGGTTGTAGTTTAATTTCTTGCATCTATTTATAAATATTTTTGAATCAAAACCCTAGGGGACAAACACACAAGTAGGTCATTGTCTCATGTCCCCTGATAGAAAAACTTTTATCCATTGAAGAAGAAGAAGAGAGCCTAGCCATAGCTACACTCCTTTTTCTTCTTCCCTTAAGCTAGTCGTACCTTTTGACTTCAAGAGGAAGAGGAAATCTTAGGCCTAGGTTATCTACACCTAGGGCCATTTTATTTTAGGGTTTGATGAAAGAGCTTTGCCTTAGCAACACTCTCCCTCTTTAAACCCTCTTGTCTTGACTTTGCTTTTCATTGAGCTAGTTGTTTGCCGGGAAGGTGGAGAGAGCACGAGGCCTTGCTTTAGCAACACTGGAGTGAGCCTCTCTCCCCTAGGGTTATGATTTTGGAGCCTTGATTTAGCATCACTTCAAAACTTATCCCTCTAGTCCTTTAAAATCTCATCTCCTTCAACTTTTGTGTTCTTCACCTATGACTCCAGTAACCCTGAGGCACTGATCTAAGACCTCCAGCGTTGAAGTAGAATTGGATCCAAACACTCTCAAACCTCTTGAAATTGAAACCCTGACTACACTAACCCTAGCCTAGACTAACTTACTAACCCTAAGTTGTTGACATCATCATTGAATATTTCATCTTTATTGCAGCAACGTTTTGACTTTTGATTAATTGAATGGTAGTTGAAGGCATTAATTGAGTTAAGAAGTTATTTGTTATATTGAATGTCGTATCATTCAAGTATTTATTGATGAACTGATATTAATGCCATTGCTATTTTGTAAACATTGACTTCGTCAACATTTACCTTTCAAATTGCTCATACTGAATATCAGATAGCCATTAATTTATATGAAGTACTAACCAAGATTGCACGTATCAGTTTCCTTGTTGTATTGTCTCAAGCAGTTGCTTTTCTTTTCTTTGGTTATTTTCTATTATTGGTTGTTTAGCTGGGACTATCTGATTGGCAGTAATTTTTGAAGGGGAACTTCGTCTTTTTGTTGATAGCCTTTGCCCTTTCAAAACCCTAGGTTATCGAGGACGTCTCCCCTGGGCCTAGCCTCCCTAAATAGAAAGAAACTTCCCATTGTGGTGACATTGGGTGGGGAAGGTTCCTATTTCTCCAGTTTGACCTTTAGACTTTCTTGTGTCTACAAACTGTGCGATAATATTTTGGTGCCACTGCCGAGGAACACTGAGTCAATTCTCCTCAAACAACAAATCTTTCGGTAAGCCTTGCCTCTAGAGTTTTATCTAACAAGATTACCTGGAAACTCCACTATGGTGTTTTCCCTTATCCTTTGATATTTTCAGGCAAACTATCTGGCGACTCCACTAATTTTTTTAGGGTGCCACCTTACTCTCAAAATTTGTGATATTTCCAAGTTATGGGATCATGGCACACTGGGAACAAATGTATCCGAGTATTGATTTCAGAAGTTTTCAAGGATACCCAAATTACTTTGATACAAAATGGCTAAACAACTCTCCAATGTTTTTGGGCCTCCCAACTCCTCACATCGTGAATTTTTTGGAGTATTTGAGCGAGATAAAGTTGGGAGGAGAGGATGCTCTTATAAAATTGTTCTTACTCACTCTGCCATCTTACTTACAAGATCATTTTAAGAGTTGTTGCAAGGACAGGGGTATATCATATTTCATACACCTCATCAGTAGGTTAATAGACCTTATTAAGCCACATTGACAAACGTATGAAAATGTCCTTAAAAACCTCATGGTAGCCTTAGATGAAAAAGGATTCACCGCTGAGATTATAGAAGATCTCAGGAAGGCATATCATGATCAATACCAAGAATCCTCTGATATAAAAGACAAGGTTTATGAAGACCATTATCAACCCCTTAAGGAGGAGAAAGACCTCTCCCATAATCCAAGAGAATGTAGTGAAGATGTAACTAGAAAGGCAGATTATGAGGATGAAGCACCAGTAACCGCTCCTCCATTCGACAAAGCTCTCCAAGATCCTATTCCATCTGCAAAAAATGAAGAGAATGAGGTAAGTTATTTTCCTCTCGAAATTTTTTATGATACCTTATTCTATGACTCAAACAGTGAAGAAAAAATGGAGCCCTCGGACAAACTAGAAGATGATGAAGCTCCTACGCAGGAAGAAGTGAGAAAGGTGAGTTACTTCCCTTTCCAAATTTTTAATGATTCTCTATCTTATGATGTGGAAAGTGAAGAAGTTTTGGATGTTTTAACCCCTTCATGTTACGATGAAGATAATGACTTTGTTGAAAATTTTGATGAATTCATACATGTCGGGAAATGTAGATGGGATATGATTGGATATGATGTCGATCCCATGTACGACATTGATGGTCCTTTCCAAAAGTTTCCTTCGCATTTATCACATGAAGTTACTAATGATTTTGACATTTGGCAACAAGAACCTAACTCTATTAAGACACCCAAGGATGACATGATGCTACGCTCTCTGATTAATTTTCGATCATACCTTGAGGAATTTGATGACTATCCATCTGAGCAATTAGATTTATCCTATGAAGAAAGTTATCAACCAACATTATGCTTAGATGTTGATAAAAATGAGGAAGTTACTTCCCTGAAGCAGGATGCTTGTGATAAGATTTTCCACCCCCCTTTGATCACTTTACCTCGCTATGTCACTAAAGGTGTGGTTTGGAAACATGTCCCTTATCCCAAGTCTCATGTAAGGAAAAACCTCATTCTGGATTTTAGGGTGAAGTTGAGTGCCTCAAGAAGAAGCCTATTATCATAGTTTTCCAGCCTCCCCTTTAGGAATGGTCAGTCATCCTTTCAGTTTTTTCTAATCCCTCCTTGGGCCTCAAGTTGTGAAGACATCCAAGGTAGCCAGCATTCAGATTCCTCAAGTCAGTCTCCTGAACCTTTGACTTTTCACAATCCATTCCTGAGATGGATTGAGCACTCTCCTGAGAGTATTCATTGAGATCACTTTTTCCCTCCCACCCACCTCCATGATTTAGACTTTGAGATTTTCGATGATATGATATATATTCTAACCCATGACATTTTTGTGCTTGATTTATCACTATTTTGGTTTATGATGAAGCACAAAGGCAGGTATCGAGCAACGTTGTTGGGTTGGCTTCACTGGTTGTTTGACTACACCCAACATTCTAGCCAACAAGTAATTACAGGTAAGAAGTTTGCTTTCATCTTCTTACTCATTGATTGCTTCATTTTAGTATATATATCTATGTATGCTCGGGTGGAATTACCACCCCATTTTTGTTACTAATGTCCCTATAGAGATTGAGCAGGTATGCAAGTTATGCCAGAGATGCTAAGGTTCTCATGCACTCTACGGTGAGCACATGTCCCCGAGTTGGAACCAGATGTTATCCCCGCTTTTTAGGGATAACTAGGAGATCATGTCTTGAGACCCACAGGTCCTAGACATGGAGTACCAAGAGCAAGATTGACCTGAGAATGGCCCTGGAGGCCCCATCCTTTTCTTCTTCCATCATATTTGTCTTGTCAATAGTAGCAGCATCCATCACTATCATCTTGGTCTTGTATCGGAAGAGGTTGTTGCTCCATGAGGTAATTGGTCCAGGTATCATGGTATGTGTCACTTTTGATCATTGAAACCTTTAAATATATGCATTTGATTCCTTTTATCTCTAACAACTGCTTGGATCTTACATTAGCCCACTTGACCATTCTTGGGGAGATTGACAAGGTGCCCTAGAAATCCTGTGCCCATAGGTCTTGGTTTTCCACTGGGGAATTTTTGAAAAGCCATCGTCTGCTCCCATCATAGCACCACTATTTCATCTTATGTCCCGCTCATTTATCCCATTCCCTTTTTCCGGGCATTGGGTTGACCTATTTGTAGGATTGCACCTTATCTCGTGGGAAGAAGGGGCTAAAGGCCCAGAAGGTAAAAGCAGTTGGTAAAATACAAAAGCCTAAAAATGAAACCTCGATATGCTTCACCCAGGGATCTCGGAGAAGGCAATAAAAGGCCTCTCAGCAAGAAACAAGAGGGACCCAGAAAATAACAAACAAGACCTAGTCAGAGGATAGGGGGTCTCATCACGAGCCAGCCTATTAGGTTCATTGGTACCTAACAGTATGACATTGCCGCCATCTGGTTACCACACCAGGGCAATGACCTTTGGTTGCATGGCCAAGGGAAAGGGGGTCTCATCATGAGCCATCCTTCTCATCTATGTGAAAGCACCTGTGGGTAACACTGTCAACTCTGGTCACGATGCCCAGGCAATGTCCTCTGGTTATCCCTTGAATAAAAAAATAAAAAAAGAAAAAAGAAAATAAAAGAATAAAGCAAGAAAAAGAATAAAGGCAAGAACGGACTTGGAAAAAATGCATCCATGACAGGTACAACTCACCTTCTACAAAGGCACCCATAGATAACATTATGCATCCTTGGCCCTCACTGCACCTACATGTCTGGACATCCCCTAGCCACATCACCTCACTCACATGGCTTGGATGAAATCTTCCTGGAAACTTTCCTTTTCTTGTGGACACTAGCCTAATAGGACATCTTGTCTTTTTCTCCAATCTTGTATTGCAGGTTTTTGTAATGTCTTTGAGCTATTGACTGATGTATTAGGGTTTTTATGCATATGTTTAATAATATTGATGATGAGATGTGATTAAAATTGCTATGATCCCAGTGACTGATGAGCCCATGGAGGGCGTAGCTTTTTATGTGCAGGACCATGCCCGACAGATAGGTACCATTTAGACCGGTACACATRGGGAGATGACCAGTTCAGACCTCCATGGGGCTGAAGAGCCCATCCGATGGATGTTGAGACCCCATCAGGGGGTAGAGACAGGATGGATATGGATCAGTGCTTTTTCACCAGAGAGGAAGAGGGCGTTCCATCAGAGGCACTCTAGCACTAGACCTAGGGGGAATGACCCCTTTTCAATGGAACGCTAGCCTTAGAAGGCTTGGGATGTCTCAATCTTCACCATGACTTCATCTAGCTTCATGGATGCTTTTGGGGGCAGACTGGGCAGCAGTGGCACGTCTGGCATGTTGGAGAGGCCCTTGGGGGGCTAACGTTTTGCTCCTTGGTGTCTCATTTTCCCTAGAAGGGGCTGGTGCCTCCCTTGAAGGGGATTTTACTCTCATTTTTACTTTATTAGGACTTTTTACTTAGAATTTAATGTAAAAACAGTATGATTTTGACATTATGGCCTTGTCGGCCTTTTTATGACCTAAAAAGTAAAATTAGGTCATTGATACACTATATATTGAGGGTTTGGACTCTCATTTTATCATCATCTTTCACTCACCACTTTGTGAGGTCTGAAATTTGTGCCCCATTTGGGTTATTGGCTGATTTGAGGAAGGCACACTTGTTGAAGGAAGAGATTTTTGGCATTCTATGGTGTTTTTCTTGAAGGAAGGTGTTACAACTAGGGTTTGCATGATTATTTTCTTGATGATTTGTAAGTAGTTTTCTGCAAAACTTCTTGATTGAATGGTTGTAGTTTAATTTCTTGCATCTATTTATAAATATTTTTGAATCAAAACCCTAGGGGACAAACACACAAGTAGGTCATTGTCTCATGTCCCCTGATAGAAAAAAATTTATCCATTGAAGAAGAAGAAGAGAGCCTAGCCATAGCTACACTCATTTTTCTTCTTCCCTTAAGCTAGTCATACCTTTTGACTTCAAGAGGAAGAGGACATCCCAGGCCTAGGTTATCTACACCTAGGGCCATTTTCTTTTAGGGTTTGATGAAAGAGCCTTGCCTTAGCAACACTCTCCCTCTTTAAACCCTCTTGTCTTGACTTTGCTTTTCATTGAGCTAGTTGTTTGCCGGGAAGGAGGAGAGAGCATGAGGTCTTGATTTAGCAACACCGAAGTGAGCCTCTCTCCCCTAGAGTTATGATTTTGGAGCCCTGCTTTAGAAGCACTTCAAAAATTATCCCTATAGTCCTTTAAAATCTCATCTCCTTCAACTTTTGCATTCTTCACCTATGACTCCATGAAGTAGAATTGGATCCAAACACTCTCAAACCTCTTGAAATAGAAACCCTAACTACACTAACCCTAGCCTAGACTAACTTTCTAACCCTAAGTTGTTGACGTCATCATTGAATATTTCATCTTTATTGCAGCAACGTTTTGACTTTTGAGTAATTGAATGGTAGTTGAAGGCATTAATTGAGTTAAGAAGTTATTTGTTATATTGAATGTTGTATCATTCAAGTATTTATTGATTAAGTGATATTAATGCCATTGTTATTTTGTAAACATTGACTTCGTCAACATTTACCTTTCAAATTGCTCATATTGAATATCAGATAGTCATTAATTTATATGAAGTACTAAAAAATATTGCACGTATTAGTTTCCTTGTTGTATTGTCTCAAGCAGGTGCTTCTCTTTTCTTTGGTTATACTCTATTATTGGTTCTTTAGCCAGGACTATCTGATTGGCGGTAATCTGTGAAGGGGAACATCGTCTTTGTGTTGTTAGCCTTTGCCCTTTCAAAACCCTAGGTTACCAAGGAAGTCTCCCCTGGGCCTAGCCTCCCTAAATAGAAATAACCTCCCCATTGTGGTGACATTGGGTGGGGAAGGTTCTTGTTTCTCCAGTTCAACCTACTACTCCTTCGCCTTTCTTGTGTCTACGAATTGTGCAATAACAGGTCCGACTGATCCAAATGTTCTGGTCCTCTCCACTTGGCAGTCAAGCTGTTAATGTGCATCCCCACATGCCCAACACACTTTCTTCAGTCTAATACTCATGGTACCCGAAGTAGAAGTTGACGACCCACTGGCCTAGAACCCTGGTCTGTTCTATTGAACAAGCCTAAACTGTTGTTGTTGCGGTCGACATTGCTCCTGATGTTGTGGTCCTCAGTAAGGAGTTTTTTGTTGAGGTGTTGTTCGTCGAGGTGTAGTGAAATTGGATCCTCTCTGGAAGCCACGATTACTACTGAATGTCTAGCTAGTGTCTGATGTTGTTGCGCACCAGATGACACCTATCCCGCTGGTCTCGCTAGATTCTTGCTCTGACCCCCGCTAATAAGATCCTCCTCTACTATGAGGGCCTTCTGGACAACATCATGCAAGGTTTGAGGCATCAAAATCCTAACCTTTCCAAGAATGATGACATTAAGGCCAAACATGAACCTATTGACCTTAATTTTCTCAGTATTCAGGTGTGGAGCATACCAAAGTAGCTCCATAAAATGGGCCTTGTAATCGTTCACTGTACAACCGCCCTGTCACAAGGCATTGAACTCGTTGACATGACGCTCAATGAATTCCTCACATAGATACCTCTCCTGGAACCATTCCTCGAAAATTTCCCGTGACACATCTTCGACTTCCATGTTCAATTGTGGCAGGAGCATCTTCCAACATAGAAGAGCGCTCCCCTTCAGTTGAAAGACCGCCATGCAGACCCTTATGTTGGAGGTATAGTCGCGAAGCGCGAAGAACATCACCATATTCTCCAACCATGCCTCAGTGGCTGCGTCGTCCGGGGCACCAAATAACTTGGGGAATTTGACCTTCTTGAGTTCAAAGTGAATGCTACCAGTACCGACCAAAGTGCGCAGTGGACCCTCAAGGGGTTTCGATGCCCTGGCCTCATCTCTATCCAAATAGTTGATCAGTGCCTCAGACATCCACTGAAAGGACCTCATCAGCCCAACCGCATCACCTACAACTATATGTTCCTGCCCTACAACTTATTCGTATCCCTGGGGGTTAGACCCCTCAGGCATGGATGCTACTAGGGGCATCGCACCTCATCCCCTAGCACCCTGTCGTCTGCCTCCACGACGTCCTCTAACGATGATTACATGCACGAATACAAATAAATTTAATTAGAAACATCATAATTAAATATATAATCAATGGAAGTCATAGTGATCCCAAGTCATGGGTTGAACCGACTCTGATACCATATGTAAAGACCCATGTCATTACGACTACATGCGAAGCAAATCAAGTGCATTTTTTTTTTGTTTTGTAGGAAAGTAACAACGACAACAATTAATCAACACAATTAGATGATGAACACAATGCACGAAAATCAGGAAATAGACATCAACGACCCAACATACTAGCACATCATGCAACTGGATGAAACATGCGATAATCAATTAGACAAAATAAAAATGAATACTCGCTCATCCTACCCTCCAAGGTTAGGACCTCCAGGACACATAAGCAACGCTCAAGCCCAATTTCCCATCGATTTTGACCAATTATGGTCTCAAGGCGGGCCATTGTTCTGAGGAACAAGGAGGTCTCTACATCCTGCCTGACACAAGCAATACAACGCCTACAAGATAAAATACAATCATCAATCAATGAATGCAACAACACCAACTGACACATGTAGCATGAACCTTCAAGCGAGCAAGAAATAGCAATCAATGAATCAACAATGCATGGCGCACATGTAAATAACAACAACCGAACATTGGTGGCCTTTCATCGTGCACCACTAGATAATCTAAACCTTTGGACATTACTTCTATCGACCTTTAATTTACAAGAGAGCAAGATATCTGACATACATAAACTATCTAGCAGTAACCAACTTGAGGCGAAATTATATCTAAGGTCCAAGCGTGCTATTTAATCAATCAACCATTAAGTAGAATCTGAGGCGTGAGAAGTGATATACCTTCAGGGTCCTTTATTTAAACATGCAACCATCAGGTCCATGCAAACAATAACTACTCTCATTCAACTAGGATTTTTAAATAAAGAAGTGACTAATACATCTACAACTTACAATTAAACAATTAAGGCTATTGTAAGGCAATTGACATGTTATAAGGTGATAACACATTATTAAAATTAGCCATTAAGCTTGTTTTTAAAATCGAGTAATCGGTTACAAGGCGGTAACACCATAACTCAATTAAACCATCATAGCTTGTTACAACGAGTGAACTACCGCACTGCGAAATCATAAATATCTATTCAATACATTTAAATTCAAATATATTTAAGAGAATAGGAAAAATAATAATCAAATCTAACACATGTTTGAAGGAATTCTAAAATCTTCAATAGAATTGTAAACATTGGCTACTTAAACAAAAGAGATCCCCAAGGCATGAGAGACCACAACAAAAATGGATTAGAATGGTGATAGTCTAAAAGAATAATAATCTTTTAAAAATTGACATGGTCACTGTTATCACACATTTTGTAGATGCAAGAAAGGCTAAAGAATAGTAGGTCAAACTGGCGAAACAGGAACCTTCCCCACCCAATGTCACCACAATGGGAAGGCTCTTTCTATTTAGGGAGGCTAGACCCAGGGGAGACGTCCCTAGTAACCTGGGGTTTTGAAAGGGAAAAGGCTAATAGTACAAAGACAAATTTCCCCCTCACAGATTACCGCCAATCAGATAGTCTCGGCTAAACAGCCAATAATAGAGTATAACCAAAGAAAAGAAAAGCACATGCTTGAGACAACACAACAAGGAGACTAATACGTGCAATATTGGTTAGTACTTCATAAATCAATGACTATTTGATATTCAATATAAGTAGTTTTTTAAAAGTAAATATTGATGAAGTCAATGTTTGCAAAATGGCAATGATAAATATGTCACTTGTCAATAGATACAAAAATGATATGGCATACAATGTAATCAATTAATACTTAGTTTAATAAATTCCCTCAACTACCATTCAATTGATTATAAAGTGAAACGTTGTTGCATCAAGATGAAATAACCAAGGGTGACGTCAGCATTCTAGGGTTAGTGTAGTTAGGGTTTCAGTTTAAAAGAAGTTTGAGAGTGTTTGGATTTGATTTCACTTCAACGCTGGAGGCTGGAGATCAGTGCCTTAGGGTTAAATGGAGTCAGAAAGTGAAGGACGCACAAGTTGAAGGGGACGAGATTCCAAAGGACTAGAGGGAAAGGTTTCAAGGTGCTGCTAAAGGAGGGCCTCAAAGACGGAACCCTAGGGGAGAGAGGCTCACTCCGGTGTTGCAAAACCAAGGCCTCGTGCTCTCTCCTCCTTCCTAGCAAACGGCTAGCTCAGATAAAGCACAAAAAACAAGACAAGAGAGCTTAAAGAGGGAGAGTGTTGTTGCGGCAAGGCTCTTTCTTTAAACCCTAAGGGAAAAATGTCCCTAAGTGTAGATAACCTAGGCCTAGGACATCTCCCTCTCTTGGATTTCTAAAGGTATGGCTAGCATAAAGGAAGAAGGAAAAAGGAGTGTAGCTATGGCTAGGCTCTCTCTTTCCTCTTCAATGGCTTAAAGCTTCTCTNGAGGGAGAGTGTTGTTGCGGCAAGGCTCTTTCTTTAAACCCTAAGGGAAAAATGGCCCTAAGTGTAGATAACCTAGGCCTAGGACATCTCCCTCTCTTGGATTTCTAAAGGTATGGCTAGCATAAAGGAAGAAGGAAAAAGGAGTGTAGCTATGGCTAGGCTCTCTCTTTCCTCTTCAATGGCTTAAAGCTTCTCTATCAGGGGACATGAGACAATGACCTACTTGTGTGTTTGTCCCCTAGGGTTTTAATTCAACAAATTTATAAGCAATATGCAAGAAATTTAAACTACAACCATTCAATAAGAAGTTTTGCAGAAAAAACACTTACAATTCATGAAGAAATAACCATGCAAACCCTAGTTGTAACACCTTCCTTCAAGAGAAACACCATAAATGCCAAAAAATCTCTTCCTTCAACAAATGTGCATCACTATTTCATCCAAAAACCCCAATAGCGTGCTAAAATCAAAAATCACTATGAGTGAGTTATAATTGATGATAAAAATGAGAGTCAAAACCCTCAATATATAGTGTATCAATGACCTAATTTTACCTTTTAGGTCATAAAAAAGGCCGACAAGGCCATAATGTCAAAATCATATTGTTTTTACATTAAATGCTAAGTTGAAAGCCCTAATCAAGTAAAAATGAGAGCAAAATCCCCTTCAAGGGAGGCACTATCCCTTTCTAGGGCAAATGAGACACCAAGGAGCAAAACATTAGCCCCCAAGGGGCCTCTCCAAAATGCCACACATGCTACTATTGCTCAGTCTACCTACAAAAGAATCCATGAAGTTGGATGATGTCATGGTGAATATGGAGATGTCCCAAGCCTTCCAAGGCTAGCGTTCCACTGAAAAGGGGTCATTCCCCCAAGGTCTAGTCCTGTCGGAGTGCCTTTGATGGAACGTCCTCTTCCTTTCTGGTGAAAAATCCCTGATCCATCTCCATCCTGTCTTTACCCCCTGATGGGGTCTCAGCATCCATATGGTGGGCTCTTCAGCCCCATGGAGGTCTGAACTGGTCATCTCCCAATGTGTACTGGTCCAAATGGTACCTGTCTGTCGGGCATGGTCTTGCACATCAAAAGCTACACCCTCCATGGGATCATCAGTCACCAGGATCATAGCAATGTTAATCACATCTCATCATCAATATTATTAAACATATGCATAAAAACCCTAATACATCAGTCAATATCTCAAAGACATTACAAAAACCTGCAATACAAGATTGGAGAAAAAGACAAGACGTCCCATTGGGCTAGTGTCCACAAGAAAAGGAAAGTTTCCAGGAAGATTTCATCCAAGCCATGTAAGTGAGGTGATGTGACTAGGGGATGTCCAAACATGTGGGTGCAGTGAGGGCCAAGGATGTATAATGTTATCTATGGGTGCCTTTGTAGAAGGCGAGCTGTACCTGTCATGGATGCATTTTGTCCAAGCCCGTTCTTACCTTTATTCTTTTTCTTTCTTTATTCTTTTATTTGATTTTTCTTTCTTCTTTTTTTTTTATTCAAGGGATAACTAGAGGACACTGCCTTGGCATGGTGACTAGATCTGACAATGTTACCCATAAGTACTTTCACAAATATTAGAAGGATAGCTCGTGATGAGACCCCCTTTCCCTTAGCCATGCAACCAAAGGCCACTGCCCTGGCGTGGTAACCAGATGGTGGAAATGTCATACCGTTAGGTACCCGTAAACCTAATAGGTTGGCTCGTGATGAGACCCCCTATCCTCTGGCTAGGTCTTGTTTGTTATTTTTTGGGTCCCTCTTGTTTCTTGCTGAGAGGCCTTTTATTGCCTTCTCGGGGATCCCTGGGTGAAGCATCTCGAGGTTTCATTTTTAGGCTTTTGTCTTTTACCAGCTGCTTTTACCTTCTGGGCCTTTAGCCCCTTATTCCCACAAGATAAGGTGCAATCCTGAAAATAGGTCAACCCAGTGCCCGGACAAGGGGAATGGGATAGATGAGAAGGAGATAAAATGAAACAGTGGTGCCGTGATGGGAGTGAACAATGGCTTTTCAGCAATCCTCTCAGTGGCAAACCAAGACCTATGGGCACAGGCTTGCTAGGGAACCCAGTCAATTTCCCCAAGCATGGTCATGTAGGCTAATGTAAGATCCAAGCAGTTGTTAGAGATAAAAAGAATCAGATGCATATATTTAAAGGTTTCAATGATCAAAAGTGACACATACCATGATACCTAGAAAAATTACCTCATGGAGCAAGAACCTCTTCTGATACAAGACCAAGTCGATGGTGATGGATGTTGTTGCTAACAAGACAAAGCTGATGAAAGAAGAAAAGGATGGGCCCTCCAGGGCCATGCTCAGGTCAATCCTGCTCTCGATATTCCATGTCTAAGATATGTGGGCCTCGATACATGATCTCCTAGTTATCCCTAGAAATCGGGGATAACAGTCACCAACCAAGTGACAAGTGTAACATGTGGAAAAATGAAATGTTAAGTTAAAAGTTACTTTAGTAAAATCACAATAGCGAGGAGATTTAAAAACACTAAAATGGAGTTCGGGTATAAATGTGTCATATCCCCAATATATAGTTTTGTTTTTATATTACAACCCACATATAATATTGTTTTTTTATATTCCATTCGTTAAAAGTAATTTTTCAATGCACGTAAAATAGATTCGTTCGAATTCCCTTCATTCTAAAAAGGTCATTAGAAATTAAGAAACCACACACACAAGAAAATTGAATACACATTAAAAATATTCTATAACTAAAGCCGTGAAAAAAACTTCAATGGTGCTTAAATTCTCTGATATGTTTGCGTGGAAGTATTATCTTCAGTCCTTTTTCGACAATGAGAAATATATACAAGATACCTCACAGGTACCTCCCAGCCAACGTTAGGGGTACTCTTCTTCCCCCTGAGCCCCTTGAGCCGCAAAGGGGCCACACACACGATACCAGAGAATGATAGCACCCATATCACCTCGCAAGGTCGAGCTACCACTCGTTACTCGAGCTAGGTATCCCAACTCCCACAAGGGAAAGTTCACTCAAGATAAAATTTTGGAGCATAACGTTACACAAGCCAGATGTTATCCATACTCCTCCTCTACCATCCTTTTTATAGAGTTTTCAAGTGATTAATTTTCCAAACCCTCATTAGATTCATTTTTCATTTATTTAATTACGAAAAACCTCCCCTATACACATGTCCTCTGATCCCCTAGTTGCGCCAGAAAATCAATTTTATTAATTAATTAATTTTTCCTATTTGAGTTCATAAAAATAAAGTTCCAAAGGCTAGATTCCTTACTAAGTTAGACATTCCCATTTTTCTTTTAAGTTTCCCCTTTTCTTTAAATTTCCCATTTTCCTTAGGTTTCCCCCTTTTCTTTAAGTTCCCCTTTTTCTTAAAGTTTCCACTTTTTATAACTAAGTTCATAATTAGCAGGTTTAGACAAAAACAACCAAATACCCCTTTTATTAATTAAACCTTTATTAAAATTTCCACTTTCATTATTAATGCTTGAATTTTATTTACCCGCTTCTTGTTACATGTATAATTAGTTTTTTTTTGTTCAAAGGTTCTACTCAGACCTAGGTTTTCAATTCACTAGGCTTGGCGACAGTTTTTAAAGGAAAAATTTGTTATTCACCTTTACTTATCACATCATTCATTTAAGTTCAATCGGGTCCTAAGGAGGCATAGTTTTCTAGGCACTAGGTTTATTAAATTACCAGTTAAGATCACGACATTCCCTTTAGGATGCACTACATGATCCAAGGGTGCCACTCGCCTCTTTTCATTTTCTTTGTGCGACGTGCCCTTCAAGACGCACTACGTGCTCTAAGGGTACCTCTCACATCTTGACTGAATTTGGTAGATGTCAAACCACTGGAGTCAATACTCCGTCAGGTGATATTGTGGGATACTAAGGGCCTCCAAGGAATAAGGACCCTGCCTTATTGCATGCCCCTTAGAATCATCATGAGTGACAGTCACAGTTTTCCCTCATGACATCGTGGGTCTTCTCGAACTAGGTAATCATTAACCTACAGTTCGAGCCACAATGAAAGTGCTAGTAGGATGTGGCAGGGTTTTTGCCACACCTCTCCCTCAATGTCTCAGGTTGTCATGTGTGACCCCTTTACTCCAAATGTGAGTATGATCGGAAATCTATTATCAACCTGCATCCATCAATGAATCATGTCAGCAATAACATTCAACATCATAATATATAATCATATGTACATATGTCACATCAACAACATTCAAACCCTAACAGTGCACTCCCTGACTCGATCTGGAGTCCACGGGGTTTCATTGATGCCTCAACATCCTCAACGTCGAGAGACCTGCACACTCAGGAGAACCCAATCAATAGCACATGTTTATGTAAATACAACAAAATAACATATCGTCAAATCCACAGTATCTCATAATCATAATCAAAACAACCAATAGTATAATGACCTGGATCACTTGCACGCAAGTGTCCTCAAAGAATAAGTTCGCTCAGTGTGTGCAAGAGAGGGATGTTACATACACCCCCTCTTGTTTTAAACTTCGTCCCAAAGTTTCACAGTAAATAAGTGTTGAAATAAAGTGTATCATAGTATCATAAGTCTATCTATCAAACAAAAATGGAAACTGCTGACACAAATCATATGCGTCCTACAAGGTCACCGAGTGTGGACTATAGTTGTCCCACTGGACCTTAACCTGATCTAGTGTTCGACGTTGTAGTTGTCGAGTGTGATGGTCCAAGATGTGGATTGGCTCCACCGTGAGCGCACCCTCGTCTGATACCTGGAACTCATGTCAATAATGTGTGTAGGATCACTAACATAATGTCTCAAAACAAATACGTGAAAAACATCATGCATACTCCTCAAAGAATCAGGAAAGGCTAGTCGATAGGCCATGGGCCCCTTCCTTTCCACACTCTTGAAGGGTCCCACAAACCTAGGAGAGATTTTATCCCCCTTTCCAGACTTGATCGAACTCTTATGTGGTTTCACCCATAATAATACTTGATCGCCAACTTCAAACCTACGGTCGACACAATGTGCATCGACATAACTCTTATGTCGATCATGCGCTTCCTTGATCCTCTGTCTTATGGTTTTCATTGGTTATTCCATTTCTTGGATCGCTTCTGGTCCATCCAAGACCCTATCCTCAAGCCGATCCCAACTCAAAGGCATCTGACACGGTCGCTCGTAAATAAACTTGAAATGTGCCATCTTAATAGTGCTTTGATAACTATTGTTATATGCAAATTCTACCCGTGGAAATAATTCTTCCCAACGCTTTTGTTGGTCCATCACATACATACACAACATATCCTCCAAGATTTGGTTTGTTCGTTTGGTCTGCTCGTCTGTTTCTGGGTGATACATAGTAGTAAATTTACTTTGGGTTCCCAAGGCCTCTTGGAAACTAGTCCAAAATCGTCCTGTAAACACCGATCCTCTATTGGATATAATCCTCTTAGGCACACCATGCAGCCTCACAATCTCACTAATAAAAACTATAGCTATGTCGGGTGCCTGATACGTCGTACACACATGAATAAAATGATCTCTCTTCGTCAGAGTGTCGACTACCACAAAAATCGAGTCATGTCTCCTTGTCGTCA
This sequence comes from Picea mariana, assembly GCA_032191745.1. NCBI lineage: Eukaryota > Viridiplantae > Streptophyta > Pinopsida > Pinales > Pinaceae > Picea > Picea mariana. Next base: position 215,405 of record JASDQU010739234.1, on the reverse strand, counting down.
GTGGCAATCCAACAATGAAATACATCGAAATGACCTCTGATTTTGATTCTGGAATAGTGTGCGGCTGTAGTAATCCTTCCGGATGTCTATGTTCAGCCTTCACCTACTGACATTCTAGACATCTTTCCATGTAGCTGACTATGTCTGCCTTCATTCCTTTCCAAAAGAATAAGGGTTTAAGGTCTTCCCTCATCTTCGTGACTCTAGGATGAGATATGTACACTTCTCTATGAGCCTCGTTTAGGATAAAACTCTTCAAATCATCGTTGGGTGGTACGTAAATTTGACTTTTAAATCTCAATAATCCGTCGTTGTCCACAGTAAATCCCTCAAATTTTGGCACCATCATTGTGTTTTGTCTGATAAAATCATTGACCTCTTTGTACCAGTCATCTTCGCATTGTAAAGTTATAATATTTTCATGTAGATTCATCTAAAGAGGTATCACTGAAAATATATGTGGTCTTCGACTCAACGCATCAGCCACTATGTTCACTGTTCCTTTTATGTAAGTAATCTCAAAATCGTACTCACTAAGTAATCTCGCGCGTTCAAGTCGCTTTGGGTAAAGATGTGTTGTAGGCCACAATGGTCCTTTCTTAGTTCAAATTTTCGTCCAATAAGGTAGTGTCTCCAAACTCTCAAGGCATAAACAATGGCTAACAACTCCAAATCATGCATTACATAGTTCTCCTCATGTGTTCTCAACTTTCCTGATATGTAAGCGATCACTCAGCCAACTTGCATTAAAACTCTACCTAAGCCTTCCTTGGATGTGTCAGTGCATACCAAGAAGTCCGCGTCCATGTCAGGGACCCTTAGTATCGTTGTTATCATCAACAGCTCCTTGAGCCTTTGAAATGCCTCCATGCATTTCTCATTCCAAACAAACTTCTTGTTCTTCTTCTGCAATTTCGTGATCATATTTTCTATCTTCAAAAAACCCTCGACGAACCGTCGATAGTATCCCACTAAACCCATGAAGATACATACTTTGGGGACATTCATTGGCATAGGACATTCCATAATAGCCTTGACCTTTGCAAGATCCACAGCGATAGCTTCGTCAGAGATGGCATGCCCTAAGTAGTGAATCTTCGATTGATAAAACGAGCATTTAGACAATTTCCCATACAATTTGTTCTCTCGTAGACACTATAGTACCATGCACAAGTGCTCATCATGCTCCTCCATCATCCGATAGTAAATCAAAATATCGTCAATGAATACTTGGATGAACTTGTCCAAGTATTCACAGAACACCATGTTCATCAAACTCATAAATACCCCTGGGGCGTTCGTCAATCCAAATGGTAGAACAGTAAACTCATAATGTCAATACCTCATCTTAAAGGTGGTCTTAGGGATGTCATCCTCCTTGATCTATAACTGGTGATACCCTGATCTCAAGTCGATTTTTGAAAACACCATCGTGCCTTTCATTTGCTCAAAAATATCATCAATCCTTGGCAATGGATACTGATTATTGATTGTTTCTTTGTTCAATTGATGGTAGTCAATGCAGAGTCTCCACGACCCATCCTTCTTCCGAATGAAAATAACAGGCGCACCCCATGGTGACACACTTGGACGTATAATTCCTAGGTCTAGCAACTCCTTCAGTTGCATTTTCAACTCATGTAACTCCAGGGTCGACATCCAAGAAGGAGGTCTTGATATCAGTTCAGTCCCCAGTTTTAGGTCTCTGGTAAATTCCAATTCCCTCTCAAGCAGCATCCTAGGTAACTCCTCAGGGAAGACGTCCGCAAACTCTCACACCACCAGAAGGTTTTCTAGACCTTTTGTTACTCCCTTCTCGTTTAACACAAGGATCGCATAAAGCTTACATCCCTTACGCATGCTCTTTCGTAGTTGCAAGGAAGAGATGAACCTCAGGGAAACTCCCTGGTTTTGACCTACAATCATGTGTCTATGTCCCTCATCATCGACCAAGCTCAATTGTTTCATCTTACAATCGAGTATCACATCATGCGATTCCAACCAGTCCATACCGATCACGATGTCACAATACCCTAAGGTTGTGACATACAAGTTGGCCTTAGTGACAAACTCTCCCAGGTTAAATCTAAAGCCCGTAACCTTACCACTAACCTTATGTTTGTCTCCTGAAGCCATTTCTACAAAGCTAAACTCATCATGTTCGACTGCCTTTACCTTAATTCTCTTTAGTGCTGCACCAGAAATAAAGCTCTCTGTAGCACCTGGATCTATCAAAATACTAAGGTTCTGGTCAGCGACAGTACCTGATGTCTCAAGCATAGATGAATGGTGCTCTTCCTGGCAGTTATTCACCGCTGCATAAATTTGATGGGCCTTGCCCAAATATCCCATGGTAGTGGGTCTGACTGATTCATATGCTCTGGTCCTCTCCACTGGGAAGTCACGCTGGTAATGTGGCTCCCCACATGTCCAACACCCTTTCTTCAGTCCAGTACTCATGGTACCCGAAGTAGAAGTTGACAACCCACCGACCTGGAACCCTAGTCTGTTCTGTTGAACAAGCCTAAACTACTATTGGTGTTGTGGTCCTCAGTAAGGAGTTGGTCACCGAGGTGTAGTGAAAGTGGATCCTCTATGGAAGCCACGATATGTTGGTGAATGTCTAGATGGTGTCTGATGTTGTTGTGCACCAGATGACACATGTCCCATTGGTCTCGCTGGAGTCCTACTCTAACCCCTGCTGATAAGCTCCTCCCCTGTTATGAGGGCCTTCTGGACAACATCATGCAAGGTTTGAGGCATCAAAATCCTAACCTTTGCACGAATGTTGAAATTAAGGCCAAAGATGAACCCATTGACTTTAATTTTCTCGGTATTCAAGTGCGGAGCATACCGAAGCAGCTCCATAAAACAGGCCTTGTACTCGGGCACCATACAGCTGCCCTGTTGCAAAGCGTTGAACTCGTTGAGTTGGTGCTCAATGAATTCCTCAGATAGATACCTCTCCCGAAACCGTTCCTCGAACAGTTCCCAAGACACATCTTCGACTGCCATGTTAAATTTTGGCAGGAGCATCTTCAACCATAGAAGAACGCTCCCCTTCAGTTGAAAGACCACCATGTGGACCCTCATGTTGGAGGTATAGTCGCAAAGTGAAAATCATATCGCCATAATATCAAACCATTCCTCAGTGGCTATGTCGTACGAGGCACCAAAAAACTCGGTAAATTTGACCTTCTTGAGTTCGCGGTGAATGCTACCAGTACTGACTGGAGTGCGCAGTGGACCCTCTGGGGGTGTAGACACCCTGGCCTCATCTCTATACAGACATTTGATCAGTGCCTCAGACATCCGCTGAAAGGACCTCATCAACCCAGCCACATCACCCACAACTAGTTGTTCCTTCCCAACAACCTGTTCGTCTCCCTAGGGGTTATACCCCTCAGGCATGGATGTTATTGAGGGTGTCGCACCTCATCCCCTAGCACCGTGTCATTTGCCTCTACGACGTCCTCTAACCATGATTACCTACACGAATACAAATCAATTTAATTTGAAACATCATAATTAAATATCTAATCAATAGAATTTGTAGTGATCCCAAGTCGTGGGTCGAACTGGCTCGGATACCATATGTAAAGACCCCCATCGTTACGAATACATGTGACACAAAGCAAGTGCAATTTTATTTTTTTTATAGGAAATTAACAACAACAACAATTAATCAACACAACTAGATGACAAACACAACACACGCAAATCATGCAACAGACATCAACGACCCAGCATACTAGCACATCATGCAACTGGACAAAACATGCAATAATCAATTAGAAAAAATTAAAAAAACTACCCATGTGTCCTACCCTGCAAGGTTAGGACCTCTAGGACACATAAGCAATGCTCAAGCCCAAGTTCCCATCGATTTTTGACCAATTAAGGTCTCAAGGCGGGCGACTGTTCTAAGGAACAAGGAGGTGTCTACATCCCGCCCGACACAAGCAAGACAACGCCTACAAGCTAAAAGACAATCACCAATCAATGAACGCAACAGCACCAACTGACATGCATAACATGAACCTTCAAGAGAGCGAGAAATAACAATCAATGAATCAACAATGCATGGTGCACAAGTAAATAACAACAACCGAACATTGGTGGCCTTTTGCCGTGCACCACCAGATAATCTAAACATTTGGACATTACTTCGATCGACCTTTAATTTACAAGCGAGCAAGATATCTGACATACACAAACTGTCTAGCAGTAACCAACTTGAGACAAAATTCTATTTAAGGTCCAGGCACACTATTTAATCAATCAACCATTAAGTAGAATCTGAGGTGTGAGAAGTGATATACCTTCGGGGTCCTTTATTTAAACACGCAACCATCAGGTCCATGTAAACAATAACTACTCTCATTCAACTAGGATTTTTAAATAAAGTAGCGACTAATACATCTACAAATTACAGTTAAACAATTAAGACTATTGTAAGGCAATTGAATTGTTATAAGGCGATAACACATTATCAAAATTAGCCATTAAGCATGTTTGTAAAAGTGAGTAATTGGTTACAAGCTGGTAACACCATAACTCAATTAAACCATCATGACTTGTTACAACGAGTGAACTATCACACTGCGAAATCATAAATATCTATTCAATACATTTAATTTCAAATATATTTAAGAGAATAGGAAAAATAATAATAAAATCTAAAACATGTTTGAAGGAATTCTAAAATACTCAATAGAATTGTAAACATTGGCTACTTAAACAAAAGATATCCCCAAGGCATGAGAGACCACAACAAAAATGGATTAGAATAGTGATAGGCTAAAAGAATAATAATCTTTTAAAAATTGACATGGTCACCAACCAAATGTCAAGTGTAACATGTGGGAAAATGAAATAATAAGTTAAAAGTTACTTTAGTAAAATCACAATAGTGAGGAGATTTAAAAACACTAAAATGGAGTTCGGGTATAAATGTGCCATATCCCCAATATATAGTTTTTTTGTTATATTACAATGCACATATAATCTTTTTTTGCTATATTCCATTCTTTAAAATTACTTTTTCAAGGCACGTAAAATAGATTCATTCAAATTCCCTTCATTTTAAAAAGGTCATTGGAAATTAAGAAACCGCACACACAAGAAAATTGAATACACATTAAAAATATCCTATAACTAAAGTCGAGAAAAAAACTTCAATGGTGCTTAACTTCTCTGATATGTTTGCGTGGAAGTATTTATCTTCAATCCTTTTTTGTAAATTCTAACCTTGTACAATATCTACTGCAAACTGATATTCAGAAAAGAACAGAAAAGATACAATGGCAAATACAAACATTACATAGAGATTTTTCACCTGGAAACCCAAACCGGGAAAACCAGCATATATTATATTCATACATTGTGTTACATTGTTTACAATACAATATACATATAGGAGCCAGCGGCATCCAAAACCCTAACCCAATGACCTGGATTAGTCCAAAACCCTAATTTCTTAACCGGAAATAGAAAACCATCGGCAAAAAACCATGTGCCGAAAAACCACCTAATATCATGTGGTCCCGGAAATATGTCGGCCCAGCGAAAATATGTCGGCCCGAAAAAAAAAAAATCGGGGGCGCTGCCCCCGAACCCCCGCACGGGGGGCTCCGCCCCCTCTGCACGCCCAGCGCAGGCGCTCAAACACTCCGTCTCATGCAAAGAATATAACACATACCCAACATTTTTCGATAATGACAAATATATACAAGCTACCATAAGTGTGAAAGCTCGACAAAGAATTATCTCATGAATTGCATTCTAAAAGTAATTTTCTGCGAACATAATAGATTTAGACAGAGGCAGTAGAATATGAGAGGTATCAAATCGAGGAAGGAGCAAGAGATAATTAACAGGCATGAACGCCATGTGTCTGACTGAGCTACGTCTCGGCAAAAAGCTCTAGCAAGAGATCTGGAAGGAAATTCGCAGGGAAGGACCAACCAACAAAGCATTGTGTGTAAGGAAAATTGTAAAGAGAGATTCTAGGCTAGAAAAACACTGCGAGTTAAGGTAAACGTAGATAATCATGCCCAAAAATCATTGGGTGGGTGACACACTTTTTTTGAGGAAAAAAAAATGAAAATATGGTTGGTACGAGACACCCAGATTCGTTGGGGATAACACGATTTTTCTGAGGAAGAAAAAAAACAAAAATATGGTTGAGCAATGGAAAATAACGCAGGTTTTTATATTACGAAAATGAGAATCATGGATAGGAACATAAACATGACACAAATGATGACATGAAATGATAGATCAATACCACTCAAAAAATAAAACTTACGAAGCCTAAAGTTACCAATAAAACACCAACCGGCACGCTATGAATTCGTCAACTGGAAACATTAAATAAATTTGTTTTTCTTTTAAAAATAGACCGTGTGAATACTGAGTACAATAATAGTCAGAAACTAATTATGTAACCAATCGGCTCGATTAACACAGTGATTCTAACTGAATAGAGATGGTACTCGCAATTTACCCGTAACCAATCGGATCGATTAACACAATGATTCTAACTGAAAAGAGTTGGTACTCACAATTTACATTCACCTGAAAATACGACTGAGAATGATTTTTTAACCTAGGTTTACACAGATCTAAGCGAGTTCTTGATCAGCGGTATACTGATCCTTGAAAATTGAAATAGAAAGAGTCCAAATTTAAGGGTCTACTTTCATGAACTGTAATATTATAAAAATTTGGGTGGACTAGAAGGAAAAAGATGCAAAGGAAAAAATAGAAGTTAGTTAGTAACCTCGTTGTGGGAAGATCGTGATTTCTGGGAAAATTTAAAAATGAATTTGCAGAGAGTAGATCACAATAATCGCATAGGCTAAGGAGGGAATAAATGCCCACGAGAGAATTCCTTGTTGTGCAGAGAAATTATCCTACACTTATTATCCATGCACAGGAAAGCAGGGCATTTGAATCTAAATCTTTAACACCAGAGTTAAAGACAGTCGATTCGTCTCCTGGCCGACTGCTCAGGCATGAACTAATAACTTGAAGGATAAAGGAATAGAAGAAAAACACAATTTTTCTTTGTATTAGAATCAATAATACAAAAGAATGCAGAGAATTCATTTGCATCCAGAGTTTGGGTTCCCCATTGGAAATCAAATCAAAAGTACAGTGAGCATAAGGCTGGGATAACTTTGAATTCTCTGATCATAAAACGTTGAGCTCATCAAGACAAATTTGCTAAAATAAAAAAGAAATATCTGGATAGTATTATGCTAAATAAAACATAAACTTTAACACAATAGAATTACCTTAACTGAAGGTGCAGGAACATAATTTAACTACCCTTCAACCAAATTTGACAAGCATAAATTGTTGGGACAGAAAATTAACCAATTTTTTTTTTTACCCAGTGACGCACATGTGATTTCGACATTAGAGAGGTGGATATACAAGGAATTTAACTACCATTCAATACAAATATACACCTGCGTACCGTATCCAAATGGGAATGCTCTGAATTCGTTGTCCCACGCACGCTCCATCCATCTCTCGCTTGCCAACCGATGTGACCTCACCGGTACCTCCCAGCCAATGCTAGCGGTACTCTTCTTCCCCTTAAGCCCCCTGATCCAAAAAGGGGCCACGCACATGATACCAGAGAATGATAGCACCCATATTTCCTCACAAGGTCAAGCTACCACTCATTACCCGAGCTGGGTATCCCAACTCCCACAAGAGAAAATTTAGTCAAGATAAAATTTGGCAGCATAACGTTACGCAAGCCAGATGTGATCCATACTCCTCCTCTACCATCATTTTTATAGATTTTTCAAGTGATTAGTCTCCCAAACCCTCATTAGATTCATTTTTCATTTATTTAATTATGAAAAATCTCCCCCGTACACATGTTGCCCGATCTCCTAGTTGCACCAGAAAATCAATTTTATTAATTAATTAGTTTTTCCTATTTGAGTTCATAAAAATAAAGTTCCAAAGGCTAGATTCCTTACTAAGTTAGGCATTCCCCTTTTTATTTTAAGTTTCCCCTTTTCTTTAAGTTTCCCCTTTTCCTTAGGTTTCCCCCTTTTCTTTAAGTTTCCCCTTTTCCTTAGGTTTCCCCCTTTTCTTTAAGTTCCCCTTTTTTCTTAAAGTTTCCCCTTTTTATAACTAAGTTCAGAATTAGCAGGCTTAGATAAAAACAACCAAATACCCCTTTTATTAATTAAACCTTTATTAAAATTTCCACTTTAATTATTAATGCTTGAATTTTCTTTACCCCCTTCTTGTTACATGTCTAATTAGTTTTTTTTTTGTTCAAAGGTTCTACTCAGACCTAGGTTTTCAATTTACTAGGCTTGGCGACAGTTTTTAAGAGAAAAAATTGTTATTAAACTTTACTTATCACATCATTCATTTAAGGTCGGTCAGGTCCTAAGGAGGCATAGTTTTCTAGGCACTAGGTTTATTAACTTACCAGTTAAGATCGTGACGTTCCCTTCAGGATGCACTACATTCTCCAAGGGTGCCACTCGCCACTTTTTGTTTTCTTTGCACGACGTGCCCTTGAAGATGCACTAAGTGCTCCAAGGGTGTCACTCACCGCTTGACTGAATTTGGTAGACGTCAAAACCTTGGATTCAATACTCTGTTAGGTGATCTTGTGGGAGACTAAGGGCCTCCAAGGAATAAGGACCCTTCCTTATTGCGTGCCCCTTAGAATCATCATGAGTGATTGTCATAGTCTGCCCTCACGGCATCATGGGTCTTATCAAACTAGGTAATCGTTAACCTACAGTTTGAGCCACAGCGAGAGTGCTAGTAGGTTGTGGCAGGGTTGTTTCCACACCTCTCCCTCAATCTCTCTGGTTGTCGTACGTGACCCCTTTACTTCAAATGTGAGTCTAGTCATCAAGTTATCGCTAGCCTGCATCCATCAACGAATCATGTCAGCAATAACATTCAACATCATAATATCTAATCGTATGTGCATATGTCACATCAACAACATTCAAACACTAACATTCCACTCCCTCATTCAATCTAGAGTCCAAGGGGTTTCATCGATGCCTCGACATACTCAACGTCCAGAGTCTTGCACACTGAGGAAAACCCAGTCAATAGCACATGTTTATGTATAATCAAAACAACCAATAGTATAATGACTCGAATCACTTGCACGCAAGTGTCCTCAAAGAATAAGTTCGCTCAGTGTGCGCAAGAGCGGGATGTTACAACACGTACAATTGAAGTTATTCTTTTAACCATTTTGACTATGAATATACACTTCATAAAACGATCTTTTCTTAAACATACTTGAAATCTATATATCATAAGGATGTAATGTTATAACAATTAACTTGGTTCTTGACTTATAAACTAAATAAAATATTTTTTAAATCATAAGAATAAGAACACAAATCAAATACAATCATGGACTAGAACATATTGTGTATTTTTAACATGTCTACACAAGTTTTAATCTACTTTCATCGATGTTATACTAAGAAATAATACCCATTTTCCAAGAACCCATAAAAATTTGCTAAATTTTATTGCAAGTAGGCAGCTACAAGACCTTCTTGCAAGCTCTACATTCCAAAGTAGCGACCTGATCACAAGCTACCTTAAGGAAATCTACAAGTTTCTCACTACTATGCCCACTATAGAGTGTGAGCACATCTACACTTGTGAAGTTCCATATTGAAAATTATGCATGCATTTTTGCATGCAGCTACCAAGACTTGGGATTCCTGCTACAAATAAAACTACCTATAAAAATCCTAAATAATGCCTCTATTCACTGACATCCTAACTATTTTTTCCTAGTTTTACTCACCCACTTTCTAACTACTTTTCCCTCCTATATTTAAAATCGCATGTGTGCATATGCACACAATATTACCATGTTTAATTGGATAAAATCCTTAAATATAAAGTGTGTTTCCCTTGATTTTAAATGTTTCTAATGCTTAATTATTTTACTTTTCTACTTGCACCTAAAATCAAATCTATTTTTCCCCCGGGGGGGCAGCTCAATTGGCAAGTGTCGTGAAAATGAAGTTCCATGAGGTTTCGAGTTCAACTCCCCCCGACTTACAATGTGTGTCGTGTAAGGGGCCTCGTGGGCACACCTGGAGGTTATAGTGGTAGAAGTTGGATAACACGGCCACGTGTAACGCAAGCACGTGCCCAACTAGTTGTTGATTCCTCCAGACATAAAAAAAAAAAAAAAATCAAATCTATTTTTTATCATTCATGTCCCTCCTATTTAAATGAGTGCACTCTATCTGTATCAATAATATCTCTATTTATGATATTCCTTGTAAGAAACGTGCTCTGCAACTAGGTTTAGGGTTTTTTTAGCCGCACTGTTACAACTCTTGCCCTGCTGGGGCTCATGACTCTGAAGGAAGGGGGGTCGAACGATGCCTCTTACAGCCAGGCTACTGCGAATGGAGGCTCCGGAAAAGGATTAAAACGGTCGGCCTTTGAGCCCCCACTGGATCTGCGCTCAAATCTTTTGATGGAAGGGACCTTCAAGAATCGAGAGATGGACATTGATCCAGAGAACGCGGCTACACCAGCTACAGCGTCAACTCCATGGATGCCAAGTAAATGCATCCCACAAGCGATGCAGACCCCAAAATACATCATCAGTTC
>JASDQU010739234.1:155738-180925 GCA_032191745.1 Picea mariana | reverse complement strand
CCTTTGAGCCCCCACTGGATCTGCGCTCAAATCTTTTGATGGAAGGGACCTTCAAGAATCGAGAGATGGACATTGATCCAGAGAACGCGGCTACACCAGCTACAGCGTCAACTCCATGGATGCCAAGTAAATGCATCCCACAAGCGATGCAGACCCCAAAATACATCATCAGTTCACCACGCATAGAAGAACAAAAGCAATATATGCGAGACTGCACCCTAGTAGGAAAATTCCTAGGGCTTTGGCCGTCAGAGAGGGATCTGATCAAATGGATACAATATTGGTGGAAGCCAAAAGGACACTATGAATTGCAACTGGGTTCCAAGGGTTTCTTCACAATCATACTACACAACCTTGAGGACCGCAATCGCATTTTTTATGGAGGGCCTTATTTCTACAACTCAGTCAGACTCTTCTTAAGATTCTGGACAGAAAAGTTCAGCCCTAAAAAGGAAGATTTCACGCATGCACCAGTATGGATTAGACTATACTCTCTCCCCCAGGAATTCTAGCTAGAAGAGGTCTTCGCTGGTATAGGTAACACCATTGGCATATATGTTAAGTCTTCAGAAGCCACCAAGCAGAGGCGATACACCTCCTATGCGTGCATATGTGTATACCTGAACATAGCCAAGCCGCTCCCGGGATCCATAATTCTTGAATACCATGATGAAGATTGGACCCAAACCATTGACTACGAACACATTCCATTCAGGTGCAGGAAATGTCATGAGCACGGACATCTCTTCAGAGAATTCCCCCTCAATGCTGCTCACAAAGAAGGGAACCCAGAAGGAGGCAAAGATAAGGATGGCTTCGCTCAACCAGCTGGAAAAATAATACAAGGAGGACGGAAGTAGCCAGCCCAAGTAAGTAAGGATCCTTCCACTAGTAATAAATATGCAATACTACAGGATCAACCAGAGAATCCATCAACCTTTACAAACCCCAATGAACTCCATGTGGATAACCTTCTCCACTCTATGAGCCCAAAGAAAGAACGACCATTACAGATGAAGGAATCCAAACACCCATCTCTAGACCTTGTTGTCAGCTAGCAAGACCATCTGGAGATAGAGGATGGTGACGTTGAAATGGAGCTAGAAGAGAAAGAACTAGCTGGGGTGGATCTAGAGCACCTCAAACATGCCTATAGACATCAAAAACTATACACCATACCTAGGGATCAATTACATAAGGTGCATAAGGTCTTCCTTAACTCCTCAGCTGGATCCACAGCTCGATCCAGTAAGGGCCTGGGCATACAGGGAAATCAGTCAAAGAATCAGAGCAAAGCTTAGAAAGATGAAAAGAAAAGAGGAAGGAAGTCTACCAACACGCTTATACAATAAATAGGCCACTTCATGGTGAACTCCAGGCAAATCCACCTTATCTCGGACAGCTATCCTCCCCTCCCCACCCCCCCGTCATCATGAAGATTATCTCCTGGGATATAAGAGGCCTCAATGGATGTAGCAAGCAAAAAAAGCTACGAGATCTGATCTTTGCAAAAAAACCAGACATATTATTATTACAGGAAACAAAGTGCACAACGAAAGATATCGACAGGCTACTCCCCTACTGTTGGAAGCAAGAGGAATCAATTTCTACTGCAGCCACAGGAACAGCTGGAGGGCTAGCTATCCTCTGGAACACCAACTCATTGCTTATGGAAAAATTTATCACTACCAAGTGGACCATCACTGCAGACTATAGGCTTATCATCTCTAACAAGCCTGGACACCTGACCAATGTCTATGGGCCAGCCAACCCAAGGGATAAGCAAGCCTTTCTTAGGAACCTGGAGTACCTATCCACCTTAACTAGGCACAACAGATGGATCGTCGGCGGAGATTACAATCTCATACGCAGTCTGGAGGAAAAAAAAGGGGGATCAAGACGCCTGGATCAGGACTCCAGTGACTTCAATAGCCTCATTGACAATCTCAACCTCATCGACCTGGAAGCCATCAATGGCATCCATACCTGGACAAATCAAAGAACCGGATCACATCAAATTGCCTGCAAACTAGATCGATTCCTCATGTTAAGGTCCTAACTCGCACATAGGTATATCAATGTATTCGGATGTAATAAAGGTCAATATTAATAAGGTCTTTCAATAAAATAGAATAAGGTGGATGTAAGAAGACCTAATAGAAGCTTCTGCTTCTAGAAGGATCTTCCTCTAGATGCTTCTCTTAATAGACATATTTAGTATAAATAAGGGTCGAGGGTATGAAAACCCTAGCTGGGAGATTATTGTAATAGAGTGCTGCTTTATTGGAGGTTGCCCCCTCGAACAGGCCTGTGAACATTGCTTTCTTAATCAAAGTGCTATTTCTAGTGTTGTTCTTATATCATTTCTGTGTTATTGTGGAGATTATGCTGGATATTTTACTGTTATTCTGCCATTTTTAGCATTTTATTTATGTTCTTCATATTTTGTATATCTGGTATCTTGCACCTCATCTCTGACTCCCTAATGTTGGAAGGAACAACTATGGAAGCAAGCATTCTAAATTTTCGTGGTTCGGATCACTGGCCCATTAAGATTTGGTTGGATGTGCCAGCCACTCCAGGGAAAAAACCCTTTAGGTTCGAACAGTTCTGGCTCAACCACCCAGATTTCCAAGCAAAAATCCAGGATTGGTGGAGGGCGGCAGAGGTCCCCTGCGGCTCCAAGATGTACAGATTTCAGCAAAAGCTAAAGAACCTCAAGCAAATACTCAAACTTTGGAATAAGCAAACCTTTGGCAATATCTTTGATTCCCAAAGGCAGTTGTCAGAGCAAATGAGTGCGATTCAAAATCAAATCTGGCTACAAGGGCTAACGGACGAGCTTAAAACCCATGAAGCAGAAGTAAATCAGTAGTTGGAGGCCAAAAAAGGGCAAGAAGAGATTCTATGGAAACAAAAATCACGCGTCCAGTGGCTCAAGGAGGGGGACCGAAACACCAAATTCTTTCACAGAACCGCCATTCACCATCGTCATACTAATAGAATTACGCAATTAACCTCCACCAATGGTGAGCCTGTTTATTCCCATGAAGACCTGGAGACGACATTAATAGACTATTATAAACATCTCCTCATGGAACCACTCTCAGATAGATCTGAGGCCATAGCTAAGGTCACGCAGCATGTGCCCTCCCTTGTCACTCCAGAGAAAAACTCAGCTCTGCTCCAGCCTATTACAATCGAGGAGGTGGATCAAGCGCTTCAGGACACCCCCAAGTGCAACGCTCCTGGCCCCGATGGATTCACCAGCGATTTTTTCCACCATTGTTGGCCGATGATCAGGGTAGAGGTGTGGGAAATCATTGAAGATTCTCGATCCACATGACAAGTCCTCCAGGCTCTCAATGCAACTTTCCTTACCCTCATCCCCAAAGAGGGGCAAGATTACCATCCTAAGCAGTTCATACCCATAGCCCTCTGCAACGTCATCTACAAACTTCTAACGAAAGTGATCGCACGAAGACTCAAGCCCATCCTCCCAATGATTATCTCTCCGGAGCAATCGGGCTATGTTGAAGGAAGACAAATCTTGGACAGTGTCATCCTCGCACATGAAGTGATCCACTCTTTGCAAAAGACTAGAATGCCAGGTATGCTCCTTAAACTAGACCTTTCTAAAGCCTTCGATAAGATAAGTTGGGATTATATGCGGGAAATGCTCCTTGCCTTTGGTTTCGATAGGCTCTGGGTGACTTGTATTCTGAATCTAACCTCCTCATATTTTTTTTCCATTCTTATCAATGGAGTTCCTTCTCACCCCTTCTCCCCTTCCAGAGGAATTCGACAAGGAGACCCTCTTTCCCCTTTCCTCTTCATCATTATGTTCGAGGGTCTTAGTCGCTCTATCCAGGCAGCCGTTGCAAATAACTTGTTGACAGGTCTACCTTTTCATGGTATCTCCCCCCCTATCTCGCATAGCCAATTTGTGGACGACACACTATTGATGGGTACCCCTACAGCACGCGAAGCCAAATCCCTCCTCTCAATCCTTCAAACCTTCTCTGAAGCTTCAGGAATGGATTGTAACAAAGATAAGTCCCAAATCTTCTTCTTCAATACACCCCCTTTGATTCAACACCATGTCTCTGATATCTTGGGTTTCAACCGAAGCTCCCTTCCGTCCAAATACCTTGGCATCCACCTGATTGATAATGCCCTCAAGAACTCCTCTTGGGAACAACTCCTTTCCTCTTTTACCAAAAGGCTGTCTTCTTGGACCTTCAGAGTTCTAAACCTTCCCAGTCATCTCATTCTCCTTCAAGTGGTGCTTCAAGCCATTCCCATATATAGCTTTTCGGCGCTGGCTACCCAAAATTTTATCCTCACAACCATAAAAAGCATACAGAGGAACTTCCTCTGGCAAGGCCTCAACACAGGGAAGAAAATAGTGCTAATCAGCTGGGACAAACTCTGCCAACCCAAAGCACAGGGAGGCCTTGGACTACGGGACCCCTACATCATGAATAAAGTCCTTAGCGCCAAGATCTGGTGGTGTTGGCTAAAAAATCCCAAGGATCTCTGGGCAAGGCTCTGGAGAAGGAAATATGCACCAGATGTGGCGAAGAAAAATCTAATATGATGGAATGAAGACAACCCAGGATCCTTAATCTGGGCAGCGACTAAGAAGAATAGACATCTGGTAACCCGACATGCTTTCTGGGAAATTCGAAAAGGAAAAACTGCCCTCTTCTAGAAAGATTCCTGGCAGCAATGGCCAATTTTGGACCACGAGGATTGGGCTGAGCATATCAGCACCCAAGCTACACATGCGGGTCTGAAAAAAGTCGTTGATTACTGGCAAGACAATCCCCCAGAAGACACCTGGCAACGCTGGCATCTAAACAGAGAACGCCTTAACCTGGAAGCGCACGTGGAACTGAGACCCTGGCAGGATGAAATGTCCAAAAGGAAAATCCCCAAACTCACAGGAGAGGATATCCTCTGATGGGGATATTCGCCACGGGGCACCTTCAGCATACGAGAGGCCTATCACATCAAAACTCAATCAGACCCTCTACCCACAAAGAAGGTGTGGAGCAAAATCTGGGACCTTAAACATTGGCCTAAAATCACCCTCTTCCTCTATCTCATTGTCCATTCGAGCATTCTCACTTGGGATAACCTCTCAAAAAGAGGTTTTGTCGGACCGTCTATATGCATACTCTGTGGAGAAGCAATTGAAACCATGAATCATCTCCTCAACTCCTTCCCCTATACTGCTCAAATATGGGATCAAAGTGCACTTATTATGCATACTTCGGATTGTAAAAGGGACAGTATCATTGATACAATTACGGATTGGAGTGACCAAGTGTTTCAGTCTTCCTTCCTAAATCGTATATGGCAACTTCTTCCAGGCTTCATTCTTTGTCAGGTACGGAAGGAAATAAATAGAAGGCTATTCAGGAATGAATCCCTCCCGTGGCACCATTGTTGGAACCAATGTCACCTTAATATTATGGAAACTCTCAACCTTCAGATTTGGTCTGAAAAAGATCTGATAAGCAACCCCTCGGAACTTCTGATCCTTCAGTACTGGCGGCCCTCCCCAATTCTTCACCCACCTTCCCCCACTTCTTCTCCTCCCCCTTCCAACAGCCCCTCCTCTTGGTCCACCCCCCTAGACGACTTCATCAAGCTCAACTTTGATGGAGCCTCTAAAGGCAACCCAGGAGCAGCGGGCTATGGAGTGGTTTTCCGCAACCATCATGGACACATAATTCTCATTAACGCAGGCTCCCTTGGTCACACCACGAACAATGCAGCAGAAATCTGGGGGCTCATTAGAAGACTATAATTAGCCATCAAGCATAACTTCACCAAGTTGATCGTCGAAGGAGATTCTCAAATCATCATCAATCTCTTCAGCAGAATTTTAAATGGAGCGTACCCAGAAAGAATATCACCCAGTTGGAGACTTTCACATGGGCTAAAGACTATCGCGGATCTTCTGCAACCCAATCAGGCCTTTATACCTGTTCATATTAGGAGAAAGGCGAATCAAGTTGCGGATGAACTAGAAAATCTGAGGACCAACTGGGACGGACCGGATCTCCTTTTCAAAATGTCCCTCAACCCTGATCACCCTATTCTCCAGCAATGCATCCGCAAGGCTATGGAAGTGGACAAACCCTTGGATGGGGTGTTAGTGAGAGACACTTGGCACAAAGCGAGAGAGAGGACAGGCCAGCAAGGCAGGGAGCCATGTGTTGGGCTCGTGCCAATTACCGCCGCCTCGACCATGCATTTAATAGATTTCACGTCGCTACATCACTATTAACTCTGGTGTGCCCAACTCTTTTTACCAACCTTACTATGGCTCCTCTGTATGCAAATGTTTTCCATCCCCCACTCGCAATCTGGTTTATCCTAATCTCTCATGGTGTTTGCATCCCTCGGCCCTCTCTAGGATCTTCACATTTTCCTGGGGCACTGAGCTCTTTCCTACCTTCAACCGGAGCACATTATGCCACGTCAAAGAGGAAGGCCACGAAGAGGTTCTCCTTGGCATCCTCCTCAGCCCCGTACCTCTGCTTCTCCCCTTGGTTTTCCCTCCACATTCTCCTCACCACCTCTGCAACCCGAGATGGAACCTCTCGCCTCCTCCACCCTGCCAGTCTCCTGGTTTGATTACTTATTCCTCACTGATAGTTCGTCGATCTCTCTTTCGTGATTTTCGGTTGTCCCACCAAGTTCCAGAACCAGTGAACCTTCCTTTGCACTGGCAGTTTGGTCCTCCCAGCCACCCTTGGGGGTGCCACCTCCTCTTATAAGTGCCCGACACAAGACGTACTCATCTACCGACTTCATCCTTGATTCGTAGTTGAAAGATAGCCTCGCCATTCTCTTTGGATTGGTCTTTGAGCTCCGTCAGGGAGACCTCCAATTCTGATTGCATCTTATGGATGGGAAGACCTCGACCCTCCTTCAGATCCTCTCCACCCTCCAAGATGCTTTCCCTTCCACTCCTGAAGGTGCGGCTTCAGCAGAGGCACCCCATGCAGAGGGAGACGACAGGAATGATTAGACGCAACGTTCAGCAGGGGTCATTGTGGAGCAGGTCATGCATGAGGACCCGGAGGCTGTGACAGCTACATGCCTACATGCATACAGTCCGCCTGGAGATACCCTGCCAGCTGCCAACATGGACGAGAGAAACGGGGACACTGACATGCATCTGGAAGGAAAAGGGACGCCCATCAAAGAGGAACCTTGGTACGCGGCCTCTCAAGCCACCTGGCCAAGTTACTCGCCAAGTGTCTGACCCCACAGGGGTTCGGTTATATTTACTAGTTTCTTTTCTTAGTTGTAGCTTAGTCAGCTTAGTTATGTTTTCTAAGACTGTTATGTTGTAAACTGCTAGACTTCCCGGCTGGCTGAACTAGTTTCCCCTCTATTGGGGCAGTTCAGTAACTACAGTGCGGTTGTTTTCAAGTTTTTGTACCCCTGGTCTGGCTTTGAAGGCCCTTTATATATAAAATCTCTTACTTACAAAAAATAAAAATAATATCTCTATTTATATTATTACACTTGTACCATTATAAATATCACTTCTAAATGACATTCATATGATGTATTATTTCAGAATGGAAATCCAAATTAATACCAAGGGTAAGTCGATAATCACTCCAAGCCATGTAAACACATTTTACATGGAGGGGGAATTAATAATATACCAATGAACCCATGTTAACTCTATCATTTTTACCTTTAGTGAGAGACTCGTGGTCTATTGAGGAATAATCATTATGTTCCCTTATTGTGTGCCCCTCGATTAATTTTCATGGGTGACCTCCATGGCCTAGCCTCACAACAACATATAACTTCCAAGGTGAGGATATGTCTACTCCTCCCTTATTCTACATGGAGAGAGTTTCTAATAGGTAGTCATAGAACCCACCTCTCCCTATGATATACATGTCACACCTCCTTCATATGTTATTTACCCATATGTAAGCTAAGTTGGCAATACTAGCCCATATCCCTCCATACAACTAGGAACACACGTCAAATAACACTATCAAAATGATCAAAGCAATACATAATCATATATTTACAACATAGTATCTAGGTTAATACATCTAGTCTCCTAACCCTAACTTAGGTCTAAGTAAATTGGCTCATTCTCGAAGTCCATATGCTTGTGATTCTTTCTTTTCACACTCATCAAATCATTGGTAGCATCACAATATCTAACAATTCAATTACATGTGTTATATATAACCATGATCATGCTAAATCATAAATGTATGCATAGAATTATAAAAACAAATGATATATAAGATATCCAACTAGGTATCAGTGTGTTCATGGTTCAAATAATTAACACATCATGTAATTATAAATGATCATGTCAAACCAAAGGTATTTTAGACCATAAATCACATAAAAGAGTGTCCATCAAACAATGCTCCATCTATCTAGAAATCACTCAATAATAATAATAATAATTCTAGCCAAAAAAGGGCATTACATACTCCCCTCTTTAGGAAACTTTGTCTTAGAGTTATTAAAAAATATAAGGAAATCCATGATGCATCATGTCCTCCTAGGTAGTATAACTGGGACTATAACTATCCAATTGGATCATGACTTGGTCAACTAACTGGTTTATCCTTCAAGGCCCCCTCATAAGACCTGTAAATTATTGATATTGAGCATATGATATGGATTAGAAATATAATTGTGAAAAATAAAAACATGAAAAACATTACACATGTGGTCTAGGATTGATGGTAAAGGAAGGCAATAAGCAATCGGTTCTAGTCTCCCAATCCTGAAAGGTCCCACAAACCATGGTGACAGTTTGGATCCCTTCCCAAACATAATGGAACTCTTTTGGGGTCTCACCCATAGGAATACTTTATATTCTTCCTTATAAATTATATTTATTTTGTGTGCATCTACATGAATCTTTTGTCTATCTTGTGTTCCTTTCTACCTCTATCGAATTTAGGGAAATTTTTAGGGGCTAGATTTGGCCCTCCGACTAATTTTCCGTGTTTTTGTCTTAAAAACGATTCATCAATTTATATTTTTTCTAAAAATGATTTGCTTATATTTTATAGGATAAAATTATTTTACTCCAAAAATCATCAAAAATTGCTAGTAACTACATAAAATACTTAGAAATTTGATTTTTTTTACAAAAATATCGCCAAAATTTTTATAGTCATCATTTTATGAAATAGTGAGATTCACCAAGGTTTATGCACTTTAAGATAAGTGTGGATCCTTAAATTTTTCCTTGGTTGAATTGTTCTCATCTACTCTTCCAACTCCTAAATGATTTTTGATCCAATCAACAATTTATCCTCCAATCTATCCCGACTGGTAGGAGTGCTACAAGATCTCCCATGAAAAAAATCAAAAGGTTCCATCTTGATTGAACTATGATAGCTATTGTTAAGAGAAAATTAAACTAAGGGAAGATACTCTTCCCAGTGACTCTACTAGTCCATGACATGCATGTGGAGTATGTCCTCTAATACCTGGTTTATTCTTCCAATGTGAGCATCCATATCTAGGTGATATGTTGTACTGGAGTTGAACTTAGGTCCCAAAGCCTCCTGAAATCGTCCCTTAAATATACTTCTAGATATTAATCCATGGTCAAAAAATATTATCTTTGGAATCTCATGTAGTCTCACTATCTCATTTACAAACACCCTAACCACCTCTACTACTTTGTAAGTTGGTTTTACTGGTATAAAGTGTCACTCTTTTTCAAAGTATCCACAACTATAAGAATGTAATCATGTCTCCTTCAATTCATAGGGAACCACACTATGAAATCCATCAATATTACCTCCCATTTTCGTCAGGAATTACATGTAGTTGTAATAATCGTACTAGGTGCCAATTCTCAACCTTCACTTGCTAGCATTCCAAACATTGAGACACATCATTAATCATGTCTTTCTTCAGTCCCAACCAAAAGAAAAGTGGTTTTAGATATGCATACATCTTCTTAGCTCTCGGATGGGTTGTATATACTACTCAATGAGCCTCACTCAATATCAAATTGTCGATTTAAGGGCACATAGATTCTCCTATGAAATCTCAATAAGTAATCCTCATCTAAATCATATCCTCATACTTAGGGATCCTTGTAGTCCCAACATGAAATTATTTTCTTACCTCAACATACCAACTTTCATGATGTTGTAGGCCCAATATTCATCCTCTAAGATCAACTTTCAAAGGTAGTGTTGAGAATATGCAAAGCCTACAACTTAGGGCATATATCACCTTATTCAAGGTTCGTTTGAGATAAGTTATATCAAAGTTCACTCTATGAAAATATATTGTAGGCCATGGTTATCATTCTTGAATTCAAATATATCCTACCAAATAATGTCTTCAATTTCTTATTGCATGTACCATGGTAGTAAGCTCTATGTCACAGGTAGCACAAGTTTCTTCATGTGGACTATACTTCCTTAAATAATACACAATCACTATGCCATCCTACATAAATAGTCCTCCCAATCCCTCCTTTGATGCATCAGTGCATACCGGGAAATCGTGTTCCATATCTAGTGCTTTCAGTATTAGCATCGATTTCAATGACTACTTACGTTTTTTGAACTCTTGCTCACACTGCTCTTTCCATACAAACTTCCATTTTTTCTTTTGTAACTAGGCAATGGGATTAGCGATTTTGGAGAAGCCCACCATAAATATCTAGTAATACACAACCAGCCCCAAGAGAATATGAATCTCATGTACATTATTAGGTATTGACCAATCCATGATGGCCTCAATATTTGTTGGATCTACATCAATCCCATCTCCCATAATGATATGCCTTAAATAGTGAATCTTAGACTAGAAAAATGAACACTTAGAGAGTTTGGCATATAGCTTATGTTCGCTAAGGAAATGGAAAAATAATTTCATATGTGCATGATTCTCTTATGGTGTCTATGAATATATAATAATATCATCAATGAATACTTGCACAAATTTGTCAATTTTATTCCAAAAAAATCCATTCATTAAACTCGTAAATATTGTCGGTGCATTGGTTAACCTAAAGGGTACAACCATGAACTCATAATGCCCAGATATCATCTCGAACGTAGTTTTTGGAATTCCTCCTCTTTAACCCTTAGTTGATGGTATTCAAATCACAAATTGATCTTCGAGAATACCATGGCCCATTTCATCTTATCAAAGAGGCTATCGATTTGAGGCAATGGATGTTGGTTCCTAATGGTGGCTTTGTTAAATTGTCTATAATCAATGCAAAGCCTCCATGATCCATCCTCCTTTCTCACAAAAATCATTAGTTATCTCCAAAGTGATATACTAATTCATATCAACCTAAATCTAAAATCTCTTGAAGTTGTATCTATAACTCTCATAGTTTTGAAGTGGTCATGCAATATGAATCCTTGGAGATAGGATATCTACCTAATTTTAGCTCAATAGTGAACTCAAACTCATGCTTAGGTAGAAGGCCAAGTAACTCTTTCGAAAATGCATTAAGAATTCTAATAAAATAGGATGTTGTCGTATGTCCATTAGATCATCCTTCTTTTTTTAGAGAGAGAAAATTTTGTTGCAAAATGAACAAGAAATATAGCATTGGGTTTGAAGAAGGGTTTTAAACCCAAAAGAGGAGATGGTCTAGAAACCCTGGTTGTGAAGCCCTTAAGGTAACGACATTGGCCAAAAATATCTTAATTAACTACTAAAAATATCAAATCTAGAAACCCTAGTTCCATAACCCTTGCATCTTTACCACTATCCAAAAATATCTAGATCAATTTCTAGAATCTAGAAACACTAATTATAAAACTCCTAGGATAATGCCACTAGCAAAAACTCTTCAAATCAACAACAAAAAAATAACTGTGGAAACCCCAATTCCATAGTGCTTAAGGCAATGACACTAGCCAAAAATACTTGGATGAGTTTCTAAAAAGGAAAATCAGATATAGAAACCCCAGTTATGTATCCTTTAGGGAAATGCACTAGCCAAAAATCTCAGGATCTTGTAAAATGCACAAAAATGCATAGAGTGTACAATATTCTACACAGATACGATGCTAGGGAAATTTTTTGAGGGTGAAATATCCTAAACAACACACCAATTCAGAAACAATAAATGACAATGATGTAGCCACCAACAATAAATCGACACTAGAGAAACCCCGAAATCATGGATGGTCTGGAAAAACTAGTGTAGCATTCCATAGGTGATGCAGCTAGTAAAAACATTTCCATGTATGTTGAAGGAAAAATACTTGAAATAAAAGAGAAGGGAATACCTAATGTTGGGTGCTTCAATCCTATGCAAAAGGTCTCCCAAAAACACATAAAACCGGCTCAAAAACACCCTAAATCAATTTTATTATGCCATTTCTATTTTTGTTGAAGTCCTTTCCATTTAAAAAAAAAATGAAAACCTAGAATAAGGCATAAATTTAATGATTTTTTTTGTATTAGCTCAAATTTAGCATCCATGAGAAAATTCATAACCTATGATCTTGTTAGAAAAGTAGGTCCTTGATTCTTCTTGTGCACAACAAGTCCAAAGTTCTTCAAATGTGGGATACTCCTTTCTTGTGTTCATGCTTGCGGAAAATGCATCCCATGTCTTGGGAAGGCCATTGAGTACTATATTTACCAGCTCCTTCTCTGAAATGATTTCTTCAATAGCTTGTATTTTATCTCTTAACTAAGATATTCTCACAAGGTATGATGTTATGCTGTCATCATCATTCATTTTCATGTCACGGAGCTCATTCTTCAAATTACTTGTCCAATGTTTTTGACTGAGAAGAGGTTAGTTAGGGCATCGTACATATTCTTAGATGAGTCAAGATGAGAGATGTAGAGTATCAAGTGGTATTTTATAGAGTCCACTATGATACTCATGGCATTGATGTCATTGTCCTTGAACTTCTCCATAAGTGCAACGTTCTGAGGTTCTTTCTCTTTTCCTTCTTCAAACTGTGGTTCCATAATATTTCCTTTCACGATATCCAACACTTTATTCTTGGCAAGGATGAGGTCAATCCTTGTCTTCCATGCTCTGAAGTTAGAAGCCCCTTCTAGCTTGTTTTTCGACTTCATAGAGTAAGTCATGACTACTTTGACTTGGTCAACCTTTGACTTTAACCAAAAACTCAAACTTGATGTCTTAGTTTTTTTAGAATACCAGGAGGTGCACTAGGTTATCTAGAAATTAGGTAAATCTCTTCACTTAAGGTGCCTCAACATGAGGGTTAGTGTTTCCTTGCTGCAGCAAAAACTTTGACTGCAACTGCAACTGTAACTGAGCAAATCCTCCCAATCTATCTTCCAGTGGTTAGACTATCTGAATATAGTGTGGACCCATAATCTATTAGGAAATTAGGTTTACGTGTTTCACCATAGACAATATAACATTATTGTCACCCAACCATAGGCTGAAGCCACCCTCGAGCACCTTAACCTTGACAGAGAATAATTCCAGAAGCAAACCCTAGGCCTAATAGCCAATCAAGGTAGTGTATCACTCTCTAGAGTTATCATACCAAGCAAAAAGTCCAAACCATAACCAAGAGAGAGTCCAAGCTTAAAACCAAAAATACAAGTTGCAGTAGCTACAACTACTCTCCAGACTTCCGCACTTACTGAATTTCTATAGTGCGCACTAGATTTCTACAGTTGTGAGCTATGTGTGTCCAAATGAGCTCTGGAATCCTATATTTATACTACTCTTCCTTAGCTGTCTGGGCCGAATTCTCTTTCTGGAGGCTAAAAACTCAATATTAATTATTTTCTTTAGCCAACTTGTCTTCTAGGGTTATGTTCAATGCTTTAGGGTTTCTTCTTGCTTATCGAAATATTCTATTCTTGTCAGGGTTACACGTGGAGGTTTAATACCTCCTACAACTACCATAATATCAACAGATCTCACATAAAAAACAAAGACCCTAGATATCAACACTCTATAACCCTCTCACACATGTCACTTTTCTTCCTCCATCACCACTATTAATATCTTGAACTTATAAATGAAACATAAACTTCTTAATTGGTTTCTCTCAACTTTGATGTATTTGATTCAATTGAAACATAAATTAGTGCATAAACCACCTTTCAAGTCACTAACTATGTGTCTTCTCCAACATCACTTCTAGTGTCCTAAATTTATACAAACTGATACTCATGTTTCTTGTTTATTTTCACTACTGCTATGTGTTCAACATCAAGGTTGTACTTATCGACTTTTCTTTCTTCATTTTCCATTTTACATCCATTTATGTGAAAACTAGATTATTTTCAATGGTAACTCCATTTGAATTGCTTATGTATTAATGGTAATCATTGTACTATAGATTTATTTGAGGTTAATTGGTTGGCTTGGCCATTATTGAATATTACATTGTATTTCTTGATAGCAATGATTACTTGATCAATGGTTTCACACCCATAGTATCACTTTGACCTCACTACTATAAAGTGATTTCTATTTACTACTATGTTATTTAAAGGGATGTGATGAAGTGTAAATAAAACATGTAAGTTTCAACAATCACTTGTGTCTCCTATTTTCTCTGTATATCTCTCTTTGTGGACCATACCATGGAATGGAAAAACAAAGATTGATGAGTTTAAAAGTGCTTCGAGAAATTAGGGAGGTGTAACCTTGGTGACCCAAGGAAGCCTCAAGATGGTGATGTGGAATTGCAAGGGTTTCCCATGGAGAAGAGGTAGTGATTTAGGACAAATTACAGAAGGAAAACATGCTATAATTTAAGAGCGCATGAACATGACAAATGTAGAATACAAGACTTCCTTGGAAATAAAGATGATCAATTAGAAACCAAATCTTGAAGAACCACAAATGGCACAGAGGATTACATGTTTATTAAAAATAAAGAACATGAAAATATCCACATGGAAAAGTTGGATCCCTATAACCAATATAGAAGGTGGATCCATCATACCTTCATACCATCGTGCCTTCAAATTAAGTTAACATTTCATCATAGCTTCCAAATTCCTTTGCACCATAGGAATGTAACACTTTGTCCCATAGAGTGTTTAGTCTCATGGACATTCAAAATGAAGACACAATTTATATCTAAAATTTCTTCTACAATTATATCTTTATATATGTCTATCTACCTCGTTTCATTTCTTTTTGGATCTATGTTCTTTTGTTAATTGTGTGCGTATATCAATCAGTATTAGAGAATGTGATCAAGCCTACATATTTGAAAATAGGGTTTATCTTTTGGGGTCACTCTCTTCTATCCTCCACCTCAAAATTTCTCATTAAGGTCTATCCTCTTAGCAAATATCTCCCAATCACTAACAACACATTATCACTTTCCCTCATTTGCACTAGTCATGCATATATTTTCAAGATAGAAAACAAATATTTTCAAGGCATGTTTTTTAGAGTCTCGATCATGTTTTTGTTTATTTACATATATCTAATCCCCTCCCATAACCTCTTGTATCTTGAAAATATGGGATTTCGTTGGTCTCTTTACCCACATCACTACAACATATAAGGTCATTGGTAATGGGAAAAAATAGTTGCCATGGGTTCAATGGCAATGGTTAAAATGGCCCCAGTCACCAAAACATTTGTCGTTAAAAGTCGAAGTTTTTAACAACAATGAGGGGAATAGTTCCATTGATATCCTATGGAAACAAACAAAAAATGTCTCCAATTCAATCACCTAAAACAAGAATTGGTGATAGTTTAAGATCATTGCCAAAGGTCACAAGGAGAAATCATCTATGGCAATAATGATTGACCATTTCCATTGGTGATTTCTCCTTTGGACCTTTGGAAACAATCCATGCAAAGTCAATAGAGTGCAAATTTATTAATTTATTATAGAGTGCCCTAATAAAACACTTGAAAACTTGTAGTTACTGATACTTGTACTCCAAACAATCTACAAATTTTAAAGATCATATCTTTAAATATTTCTTATATTCCTTGGTCGTTAAATTGAAAAATTGTTAAGATATAAAGTAGAATGAAAAAATTAGAGTGTTTTCATGAAATCATGAATCTCGTGCATTTATAAAACATGTGATTTAAGAGAAAAACAAGTTGTATTAAATGTCACATCAATGAACATAGCTAATGAGTCTAATTGGACAAATGTCTTAACAATAAGCTTCACCAAAAAAAAACATTACATGTAAATCAAAACCAATTTAATGCTAATTACAATTATATGTTATTGCAAGTTATTTATTCAAATTAAAATTAAATGTGTTTGCAAGTTCAATGTTTAACCAAATGAAATTTGCAAATGAACTAAATGTTCATAAGATGCAAACAGAATGTTAATATCTTCTTTCAAGAATTTCAAATAGGATAATATCACTTTTCAATGTTGAATTTTTCTTATTTGTATTAATGAAATTTGAATGATGAAATTATAATTTTTTTTAATTAATGTTTTTTTATATTTTTTAATTAATATTATTTTTATATATTTTTAATAAATAATTAATTAGAGGACAATTAAGACATGATTAACCCCTCTTTTTATATTTTTGTCTCTAGTAAAGTAGGGTCTTCTCAAAAAAAATCGATTTTCATTTCGAACTCGCTTAAAAATAAAGTACATAATATTTTTAAGATTTGTTCATAAAAAATTTTATGATAACGTTAACTCCCCTAAATCATTCCAAAAAAATCAATAAAAGAACATGTATCACTTCAACATTAGCATTTTCAATATAGTTATGATATACTACAAAGTTTTTATATGCATTAATTTTAAGATAATTTAAATATTTTAGTTTCTAAATCATACGATTTTTTAACTTAATTACCTAAAATAATATAGATCATTTTTTTTTAACAATTGTTTTAGTAAATTTTATATTAAAAAATATATATTATTAAAAAAATATTATTTTTCACACATAAAAATATTTGAATTTTTTAATAATACATTATAATATTATAAACGGTTTATAATATACTTTTCTATATATTAATCTTTAAATCTAATTATTAATACATAACTTCATATGTATATAACTTCATATGTATATGGTATTTTTGTTATAAAAACAATTCCAACATGTACTATTTTTAAATATTTTTAATAAAAACATGTAAAAAGGATATTTGAAATACTGGAAAGATGATTTTTTTAAATGAACTTTTATTAATCTTTAAGGACTCAAACTCCTAAGATGTTTATTTGATTTGAAGCCAAAAAAAAGATGATGAAAAGGAGGTTGTACTTAATGGAGTAGTGTCAAATTCCCACCACCTAATGTTGGACCAATATCATATAAGTTGACCCTTATAACACACTTGTTATATATGGCATGTTACCGATATATTACCTCCATTTTTTTTAATTAAAGGTGTTTTCATATTTTTTTTTAAATTTCAATAATTTGAATTGTTTTTAAATGATTTAAATCTTTAAAAATAATGTTAATGTTTTGTTGTCAAAAATCTATGTGGCACTGTAACTTTTGGCAAATTTTCCATCAAATTTAATAAAAATTTCCAAAAAAGATTGAAATTGTTCACTTGTTAATGTATTCATTTAATTCATAATGCACATGATATTGTTTATAATTTCACACTTTATAAAATTTCCAAAATTAACACTTTATAAAATTTCCATATAGATTAAATGTTTCTATCACTTATTTGATTTGATGGAGTAATCACATAGAATCACAATTCATCATATTCAATTTGTATATATTAATTTGGTTTAAAAGGGGCTAGTGAACTAAAATAAGTGTATCCAAGTTTGAATCTTTTTAGAACCTTTGGTGTGTGAAATGGGGAATAGTGTGGTCTCTTCTTGTTGGTTTTTATACTTTCAAGTTAATGTTTGGGGGTCAAGTAAATGTTTGGTAGTAGTTTAAAGTAAGATTTAAAATTGAAGTTGTCATTGTTAATAGTCCTTCGACATGACATTGTTTTTATAGGTTTGTCCTCTAATATATTATTTTTTCAACATGTCATTGTTTTTATAGGTTTGTCCTCTAATATATTATTTTTTTTATAGGGTTTTTTTTTTTTCTTTTATCAATCATTAATTTTAAGCATTTTTTCCCATGATAATCAAAAGAATGAACCATGACATTTTTTTCCATGTGCCATGGTAGTCCAAAAAAATAATTGTAATCATTTTTATAATACAATCTCATTGTCATTATGCCTATGTTACTATTAAGACATGTATGTAATGTTACTATTAATGATTTAGATTGGATAATTATATTATTTATCATCTATCTCAGTACTTTCTAGGTGGAAAAATTGGAAGAATCAACTTGTAGGGCCATTTCGATGATTGATCCAAATTTGAAAATTTGGGTCCAAAAAATCGTCTGAAATATTTCGGAGCTATTTTGAGGTATCAAACGACACTTTTTTTGTTCCAAACCTTACTATGGAAGAAGATTATTTACTCTACACATCGATACTTTTCCAATGGTGCAGATTGTTCGTCAATCAAAATTCATATGAGAAAGTTATGTGTCACACAAGTTGACCTACTGTATTGATCACCATGGTGCAAGTGGATGCCACGTCAACCTCCATTACTGAAACATGTGGGGATAGCCACGTAGTAGATTTTCTAAGAACATTCTAGAAGGTTCAAAACCTTATCACAATTGAAGGTTGAGGAAGACAAAACCCTACCCGTGGATGGTTATCGAGCTACATTAAATACCGACCCATTAGGAGAATAAGGGATTTCAATCTTTTTGCATTGTATCTTGTTCCATATCTAAGGAGAAAATCTGAGAGTGATATTCTATGAGCATAACAGATGAATAGAGATTTTTTAGCAACCATACAAACCAAATATCAAAGGAAACTCCACGAAGAGTGTCTCTTTTTTTATACGTGCATCATTTCTATACCAGAGAAAAGAGAGCAAAACAATCTCACCTTCTAGTTGAGTTTTCTCCTATATTGGATTTCTCATGCCATATATTGTGTTTATTTGTGGATGGTGTGATTGTATTTAATCGTTCTCTATTTTTCCACATTTTATCTATTTCATTCATAAGCAGAAAATAAATAACTAAACATTTTGAAAATCTAAAGGAAAAATAACCTTAATAGTAAATATTTCAGTATTTTATTAGATCTATTGTGACTAATTGTTCTAGTGGAATATCCATGGTAGTTTACAAATCAATTAAGGCATGCATGTATCACATATATA
The DNA here is from genome assembly GCA_032191745.1 of Picea mariana. Lineage (NCBI taxonomy): Eukaryota > Viridiplantae > Streptophyta > Pinopsida > Pinales > Pinaceae > Picea > Picea mariana. The sequence continues at coordinate 161,714 of JASDQU010739234.1, read as the reverse complement.
TTGACATTCTAAGCAAAAAGGTTTATATTATTTTTAATTTTTTTAATAAATAATTATTTAGAGGGAACTTAAGACATTATTAACCCCCTCTTTTTATATTTTTGTCTCTAGTAGAGTATGGTCTTCTCCAAAAAAAAAAATTAAATTTCGATTTTCATTTCGAACTGGCTTCAAAAATAAAGTGCATACTTAAACATTAGCATTTACAATATAGTTATGATATATTACAAAGTTTTTGTTGTCAATTGGGTGTAGCTTGGATGGTTGTGAGGAATGATTGTTATCCTCTCCACACGGGTTCAATTTTCATAATGACATGAATAAAGCTCATAATGAGTATGTTGTAATGGATTATAGCTTATATGCATTGGAAATTTGCCTTTAATTCAAAATTGAATAGCAAGAAAATTACTAATATTCCTTCTTGTAGAAAAAAAAATATTACAAAATTTTTATATGCATTAATTTTAAAATGATTTAAATACTTTATTTCTAAAATATATGAATTTAAAGTAAAGTTCATATCTCAAAATAACTTAGATAATCTATTTTTAACAATTTTTTTAATAAATCTTATATTTAAAAAAAAATACTTTATTAAAGAATTATTATTTTTCACACATGAAAATATTTGAATTTCTTAACCATACATTATAATATCATAAGCTGACTTGCCTAACATTATGATATACTCTTCTAAAAATTTATCTTTAAATATAACTATTAATACATAACTTCATCATGTATAGAGTGGTATTTCTGTTGTAAAAACAATTCCAATTCCAACATGTACAATTTTTAAATTTTTTAATAAAAATATGTAAAAAGGATATTTGAATTTCTTAACCATACATTATAATATTATAAGCTGACTTGCCTAACATTGTAAAATTACTTTATGATACACTCTTCTAAAAATTTATCTTTAAATATAACTATTAATACATAACTTCATCATGTAGACATTTATCTTTAAATATAACTATTAATGCATAATTTCATCATGTATAGAGTGGTATTTCTGTTGTAAAAACAATTCCAATTCCAACATGTACAATTTTAAAAAATTTTAATAAAGATATGTAAAAAGGATATTTGAAATAATGTAAAATGATTTTTTTTAATGAATTTTTATTAATCTTTAAGGAGTCAAAATCCTAAGATTGATGTGTTTATTTGATTTGAAGCCAAAAAAATGATGAAAAGGAGGTTGTACTTAATGGAGTAGTGGAAAATTCCCACTACCTAGACCAACACCATATAAGTTGACCCTTATAACATACTTGTTATGTGGCATGTCACTTACAAGTGATATATTACTTTCGTTTTTTGCAATTAAAGGTGATCTCATTTTTTTTTTTAATTTCAATAATTTGAATTGTTTTAAAATTATTTAAAATATTTAAAAATAATGTTTTATGATCAAAAATCCATGTGAAATTGTAACTTTTGATAAATTCTTCATCAAAATAAAAATTTCCAAAAAAGATTGAAATTGTTCACTTGTTAAAGTATTTATTTAATTCATAATGCACATGATTTTGTTCATCATTTCACACTTTATAAAATTTCCAAAATAAATTAAATGTTTCTTTCAATTATTTCATTTGATGGAGTAATCACATACAATCACAACTCATCATATTTAATTTTTATATATTAATTTGGTTAAAAAAGGCTAATGAACTAAAATAAGTGTATCCAACCTTTAGAATCTTTGAAATGGGAACATTATGGCCTTTTTTTTGTTGGTTCTTATACTCTCGAGTTAATGTTTGGGTTCAAGTAAATGTTATGTTTGGTGTCAAGTAAATGTTTGGTAGTAGTTTAAAGCAAGATTCAAAATTAAAGTTGTAATTGTTTTTCAAGAGTCTTTTAGCATGTTATTGTTTTTATAGGTTTTTTTTTTTTTATTAGTCATTGATTTTAAGCATTATTTCTGATGACAATCAAAAGAACGAACCATGTCATTTTTTTCCATGTGCAATGGTAGTCCAAAAAAATAATTGTAATCATTTTTATAATACAATTACATTGTCATTATGCCTATGTTACTATTAAGACATGTGTGTAATGTTACTATTAATGATTCAAATTAGATCATTATATTATTTATCATCTATCTCAATACTTTATGGGTGGAAAAATTGGAAGAATCAACTTGCAGGGTCATTTCGACGGTTGATCCAAATTTGGAAATTTGAGTCCAAAAAATTGTGTGAAATCTTCCGGAGCTATTTTAAGACATCAAACCACACTTTTTTTGTTCCAAACCTTACTATGGAAGAATATTTTTTACTCTACACAGTGATACTTTTGCAACGGTGCAGACTGTTCGTCAATCATAATTCATATGAGAAATTATTCCTCACACAAGTTGATCTACCGTATTGATCACCTTGGTGCCACTGGATGCCATGTTAAACTCAATTACTTAAACATGTGGGGCTAGACAGGTAATAGATTTTCTAACAACATTCTAGAAGGTCCAAAACCTTATCACAATTGAAGGTTGAGGAAGACAAAACCCTACCCCTGGATGGCTATCGAGCTATGTTAAATATCGACCCATTTGGAGGAGAAGGGATTTATCGACCCATTTGGAGGAGAAGGGATTTCTATGAGCATAACAGAGGAAGAGATATTTTGTAGCAGCCATATAGACCAAGGTCAAAGGCAACTCCAGGAGAGTGTCTCTTTCTTTATACACCAAGGTCAAAGGCAACTCCACGGAGCGTGTCTCTTTCTTTATAAGTGCATCAGGCATTTTATCTATTTCATTCATAAGCATAAAATCAATAACTAAATATTTTGAAAATCTAAAAAAAAAATAATGTTAATAGTAAATATTTCAGTATTTTATTAAATCTACTATGATTAATTATTCTAATGAATTATCAATAATACTTTATGGATCAATTAAAACATGCATATATCACCTATTTATTAACATTCTAAGAGAAGAGATTTATATTGTTTTTCTTATAAACTACACCCTAAAACTTAACCTCTCACAGAGTTCCAAAAAAACATTGATAATTGCTTAGAGTGGAAATATTGTAGATTGAATTTGCAGGAAAAAAAAATTGGTCAATAAAATTTCCCACCCTTCAGTCCCGTATTTTGAATAATGCATTTAAAAGAAGACTTTGTATCATTGTATAAAATATTATCACTTTTTAAAAAATTTAATTCTCCAAATTATTTGAATTTAATTGGATGATTAAGGAGTTATGTTTTGATAATGATAAATAAGACTTAAATTTTTGACAAAGTTAGATTTTTCACAATTATGAAATTTTAAGTTTTTTTTCTTTCATTTAGATATGAAAGAAAAATGTCTTTACAATTAATGAGTTATAAAATAATCATTTAAAATTTTAAGCTATTTTTTCAATAATTTATGAATTAAAATGGAGTTAACCCTTCCCTCCCTGGTCTGAAGGAGCATTGTCATTGGCCTTGGACAAAAATTTTATTAATTTTATTGGACAGAAGTATCTGAAGATCTCGAGACTGTTTAACCTTTGTTGTGCATTGAAGCTCTACAATATTGAAACTAGATAACTGAACTGGAGTGCGTATTGACGCTGGAGAAATTCTGGTATATGTTAAAGTTGGAGAAATGAGAATACATTGTATATCTCGCGGTATTTTGTGTATATGTAGAAACCATATGCATTTTTCCTGAGTTTGCTACAAGTTGCAGGAAACAGCTCCTGAAACTTGTATTAGCAGTAAACACCAAGTGAAACTTTCATTAACAGTCCGAAGGATATTTTCAACCTAGATCTGATTTTTAAGCAGACTCTTACCATTCCAAAGCTTATAAAGGACTGTATAAATGCTGTAGGAATATAGTCAATTGACAACAACCTGAAATAGAAAGAAGTGATTCCATAAAACAAAATCTACTGACAACTATCACTCCAATGCCCCCACCGTGCTGCTTCTTTCACGATGCACAGGTGACAAACTTCAACATTAAACTGACCACTGGGAGAATAACACCTGCTACAAATGTGCAAAGGTACTAGTTTCCAAAAAATTAACCCGGGTGATTTCTCACCTGCATTGGAGAAATCCATCAACAAAATAACCCGGGTGAGTTTTTACCAGCAATGGAGAAATCCATCACTGATCAGTTGAAAAAACACCACCTCTGTTAGCACTTCATTCACTCTTTTTATACAACTAATTCACTTAAAAAGAATTCTATGAACTCGGCAGTCTTGTTTAGCACCTTTTTACAAGAATTCTAACGTCTTGTTTTGAGGGTCCAACGTCTATGACAAGAATTCTATGCAACTAGTCTCTACTACCTTTTTCCTCCAACACAACACACATGGTTAATAGCAATGCACCCAATGACCTCTCCCTTGAATCTGTGGCTTGTAGGAAGGTTGTTTAACTGCCTAAGTAGCAACAGTTATCTTAGTCACAAAAGTTTCACCTGGCCATGGATTAAATATGAAAAAAATGTGTTCACATCATGCATGGATCGAATTGATTATCTTTTGAATCTTGATCGAAAGGCCACCATAAGGGTGAATTAAATAGAACCCGAGCACACTAATATTATGTAAGTGGGATGACAAGAGAAATTGAAAAGAAGCCAAAAATATTGCTGTCTTTGTAATTGGCATAGCCAATGCTACTTATCAGTAACTCCATTGAATTGAGAAGGCTTGGAATTTAATGTCTTTATTGAATGAATCTTCTCCATGGTATATAGAGATTGTTCTCCATGGTATATAGAGATTGTTTTCCACCGTAAGCTCGCTCAATGGGGTGGAGGTCACAAAGAGTGCTGAGAGGAAATGGTGGCTCAAAGTATTTACCATAGGGAATTTCATTGGCTATATAAATATTTGCAGTCTCGGTATTGTGAATTCTGTCGCAGCTAATGTAACATGATGGATCAGAGAAAGCTTAAGTTGTGACAGCAGTACCATTTAATTTGTTGCTTGGCTACAGAAAACCTATGAACTGAAATTGTAGTCACCTCCAGTGCCACAACAACCCTTTGTTACATAATTGAAGCCTGCAAGTCCTTGGGATTGGAGGTCATGCATATGAGTTTATTAAGCAAGAAAGAGGAGAGAAAAGGAAGGTGAAATGTGTTTTTGAAAAATAAAACTATGGATATAGTGGCCATGGCTTGCCAGTCATATGAATATAATGGCAGTGTTGAATTGAAAATTGCAAAAGCTGGTGGCATGCTCGGAACAGTCGGATCTTCCTTGAGCAAGTTTTGGTTCACAACAATTTTGAAAATGGTTAATTTAATGTTGACAAGTTTTGCATGAATCCACAAAAAGAAAACCAACTCTCAGTAAATGAAAAGTGGCATTCTTCAAGGAAAAAAATGGAAATTATTTGACGTATATCAGTATTGTACAAACAAGGGTACTCACTCGATAAAAGTGACAAATTTGTAGGTGTCTCTTCCCAATTTTCCAACTATTGTTAGTTGTAAGCTTAGTAAGTAACCTTAATTGCCCAGTGACAGTTATTATTTGTTAAAGTTGTGCATCTTCCCATTGTTATATAACAGACATCCTCTTTCATTTTATATATATATATATATATATATATATATTTATTATTATTGTTATTTTGTTCTATGAAGTTTAGGTTTCTTTACGATCCAGGTTAGACCCAGATTTATACAGGTTATTAGAGTGAGCGTTTCCTGTCCTACTTGCTTTTGTGTAAGCATATTCAGCTCCCATTTCTCAACTACTTAGTTTTGACATTGAAGATCGAGTTTTTTTTTTTGCTTCCATCTTGATCGTTCCTTTGATTTGCAGATCTGCATGGGGTCTCTCACCTTCTTATTGCAAATCTAGTGCAGGCTTGTTGTTGTTATGAAATGAGGAGCACTTCTACATTAAACCTAGCAGAAGAGAGGAAGAAATATTTAAATAAGGAAGTAAATGGAAAAGCAAACACACAACACACAGATATTTTACC
>JASDQU010739234.1:135185-146109 GCA_032191745.1 Picea mariana | reverse complement strand
TTTGTACCAGAATTGTCTTGCCTCATAAGCATGGGAAGAAAATTACCCATCTACAAGATTCTAAGCTCACCCACGAATTGGGGGATTTGACCCACGAAATCTTGCAAAAGAAGGCAGGAAATAAAAGGAAAATTGTGGGTAGAGAGAGAGGGGGGTAGAGGAGTGAGTCTAGTGACCTTTTTTTAAAGAGGGAGAGCATGTGCATCTCTCTAGTTCGGAAGAGAATTGAAAAACGAATTTGTTTTGAGTATGGGAATTGTTGGGAAACATTTTTTTTTCTAACCAAGCTTATAAATGGGGTTGCATAGAGGATGAGTGACTGAGGAAGCACTCATTGCAGACCCCCATTGCTTGGTAGTGAGAGAAACGATATGCTAAATTCATGTCGGAAGAGGAGAGTGAACTTCGTCCTTGGTTRTTGATGAGCAAAAGGAAGAGTCTCTTTCAGAGCATCATGACCTGGCTAGGGGATGGMTAGCAGTAAATCAGTCCATGAGTTGTTGTGCCTACAGTGTGAAGGAAAAGGGCACCCCTGTCAGCAGTTGCAACATTTCTAGGTCCTAGATAAGTATATTTTTTCTAAATCTATGTAGTGTCAAGTTCAGAGAAATTTACAGACTGTGTTTTAAGAGATGTGTAAATCGTGGTCTTCGGAACTTTGGGACTAATTCGGGGCTCTGGGRTGTTTGGGKTGATGGAACTCATGAACCAAAGTCGCTGAAAGCCCGAACCTTATCTTCCCTCTACAAGGTTGCAAAAGATAAGAAATGCAATTAATTGTATTGCATGGTAATTAAAATGATCCATTAACATAAATTAATATAATACACCCTTATTACAACATACATATAATATTATAAGTCAAAATAAATCATTGTATTTATGTTACGGTGTAATACCAGTGGGTCTCCTTCGGAAATCTAGAACTTCGAAACTCTATGTTATACGAGAATGAAGAATTTCGCAGAAGAGGTGAAGGAGTGGACCCAAATATATATATTTTCCTTCATTACAATATTGAATATTAAATAATATAATATAATATAATATAATATAATATAATATAGTAATATTTATTAAATTGGTGACATGTGAACGAAGCCATCCCTTTTTAAATATTAAATAATGTGGAAACGTGCATAAGTGGGGCCACTTCGAGGTTTCAGGACTTTGGGGCTCCGAAATAATTGAGTATAAAGGATGTGTGGGAGAGTCGAAGGGAATTGACCCGGAAAACGCTCTCTCTCTCTCTCTCTCTCTCTCTCTCTCTCTCTCTCATGTCAAATAATAATATAATATTGGAGAACTTTAAAACCTGGGCATAATTTTCGAGGAATATAAAATAATATATTATATTATTTTAAGGTTCATTAAGGGGTCACTTCGGAGCTTTCGGACTCCAGGGCTCCATGAGATTGGAATATAAGGAATGTGGTGGAGAGTCGAAGGGGGTTGACCTGAATTTCTCTCCCTCTCTCCCTCATTTCAAATATTCATAATATTGGAGACCTTATAAACCTGGGCGTGATTTCCAAAAAGGTGTAATATATATATATATAAAGTATCCACCCTTTCCCTTTTAATTTCATATTTATTGAGGAATCATGTGTAAGTGTTGACACTTTGGGAGTTCGGAGCTTCAGGACTCCGGGATATTTGGGGAAGATAAAGCATAAGAGAAAAACAGTCGAAGGTCGAACCTATTTTTTCCCATATTCCAATTTATAATAAATATTAAAGGGAATTAATGATATTATATGGTGGTATAATTAATTGTATTGGCCTAAAGGAATAATAGAGGTGGGATCCTCTCCGGAACTCCGACGTTCGGGAGATTTCGGTTCATAAAAGTCTGATGTGAAATCTTCGCCGAATTCTAGAGGCTTAGGTATTAATGGGTATTGATAATCCTAAGTGCCCCTTTGATGTAAATTAATCATATTATAATATAATTAAATAAAATTATATTATAATATAATTAATAAAAGGATAATTTGTGATTAAATATAGTTAATCATTTTTCCTGGTAAATAAATAAATATGCATATATTTAGATATATATGTTAGATTACATGAAAATGTTGCATGAAGGAATTGAATTATATACCTTAATTAAGGTTAATCAACTTAAGTATATTATGGAGAAATTATCCTCATTGTGTTATAATACAATTACTCATAATTATCATATGAGTAATTTATTGAGTCAGTGTTAAACTAGTTCTAAGAGGGAAAAGATAAAGTAAAGACTTCAGTAATTATTGAGCCATGGGTATTAGGTTAAGCGAAAAATTTATACCCCATCCCTTAAAAAGGTACTTAGGGGTAGGGTGTGTGACACCAACCTTGTTTTGCAGGCCTTGGAGCTAGCCACTTTGGAGTGTTTCTTGCATGGTTGTTCAACATCGTCGTCATCTTTAACTAGTACCTCCATACTTTTTCCATCATCTATGGCATTTCCATCATATATGTTCACCTAATTCAGCATTGTGGGGGATGGTGTGTAGTGCTTCCTTGGGTGATTATTTATGCTTCACCATTTTGTTTGACATCAAATAATTTTTAAGAGTGAGCCTTGTATCAGGCATCAATTCCTATTTTGACTCAACGATTGCAGCGACTAGCAACCCATGCACTTCGGTGAGATGGATTGGCGTCCATAAGGACACTCATTTTATGATGTTTTTGTCAATTGTACATGAATAGATGATCATGCATTTTCAATCATAACTCATTTAAAGGATCAGACTCTTTTCTTGAGAAGTTTGAAGTTTGTTTGGATTTCTACATGGATTTTTGAAGAAATTGACAACTTGGGGTTACTTGGCCCTCTTTAGAGTCTTTGGCCATACTTCCTATTTGGAAATTTCAATGTATGCAAGCTTCATTTCTCATTTGATGGTTGATGGTGGTTGCTTCTATTTGAAGCCTTTTTTTTTCGGTTCCTCACTAGCACATATTTTTCTGAAGCATTTATGTGGTGATTGTCGATATTTTCCATCCTCATGCCTCTACAACCAAACCTCTTCTACTTCATAATTAAACCAAGTTCATTGACGTTACTTGGCTCTCCACTTCAAATTTTTGGTCATACTTCCTGATTGGATCTTTCAACCTCCGCAGGTCTCATGCTCTTTTCATTCAATGCATCAATGTGAGATCTTCATTTTCAACTCCAATGCCCTTTTTCAACACTGGCATTTTTCTCTCTTTGGCAGAAGGTTTTTTTCCTATGGTTTTTTCTCTTTTTCTCCACTTGTGAGAGTTTGTACTTGGGTACTTTAGAAGGCCTAGTTTTCAAGACCTATTTTTGTGTTCTTTGTTCACTCCCTACATTTCTCTTAATGCGGGGTGTCAGTGTTCTATTAGTGTCTTTTTTCCAATTTTCCAACTATTGTTAGTTGTGAGCTTACGTAGGCATCCCTAACTGCCCAATTATGATAGTTATCTTTTGTTATATACAGATCTATTTTTTTTAATGTTGTTTTGTTCTATGGAGTCTAGGCTCATTTATGGTCCGGGTTAGACCTGGATTTCTATAAAATTGAGACCAAAATTCAAAGGATGAACTGTTTGGTGGAGATACATGCATGGTGATGCTCATTTTTTACAGGAATGTGACAAAAAGGATCCATGGCATTGGCCTCACGTAGGTCAAGGTGGGGAAGAAGACACGGAGACCATTGATGTAGTTCTCATTTTCTCTCCATGAAGGCACTCTTAATACTCACATTTCATTCCCCGATATGGCATTCAAGTTTTTCTTGATTATTTTCCTTCTTCCATACTCTAGAAAACCAATCTGTCTTTCACTAGTTGTTAGAAATAGGAAAAAACTGTAGATAACATTGTTGGGTATGTGTTATATTCTTTGCACGAGTAGCGGTGTCTGCATTGTGCGAAACGCGCAGGGGGGTTTGAGGAGGGGGTGCTAGGACCCCCCTTGGGGGGTGCAGGGGGGAGAAATCCCCCCACACAAGGGGTTTAGGGGGCAGTGCCCCAGAGAAAAAAAAAATTCGAGAAACGTGTCACATTTTTTCCTCGTTTTTTGTGTTGCCTTGATTTTCGTGTCCATTGTTGAGCAGTTTTTCGGCACATAGGTTTTTTCCGATGGTTTTCTATTTTCGGTTAAGGAATTAGGGTTGTTGACTAATCCAAGTCATTGGGTTAGGGTTTTGGATGTCGTTGGCTCCTATATGTATATTGTATTGTAAACAATGTATCACTATGAATGAATATAGAATATGTTGGTTTTCCCGGTTTGGGTTTCCAGGGGAAAACTATCTGTGTAATGTTTGGATTTGCCATTGTATATTTTATGTTCTTTTACTGAAAATCTATTTGCAGTCAATATTGTACAAGGTTAAAATCTACAAACATGAGAAGCTTGAAGAAACATCTAAATATTTAATAGGTTTGATCATTCATGGAACCAAGCCTTAAGAGTGAACATGTGATAAAAGTTTCATTTCAACTATGGTGTTAAGCATTTTAGTGGATTGGTCATACAAATAGGATTTAGGATATTTTGATGTGAACATTTAATATGCAAGAACTCACAAGAATTCACTGGAATCCATTTCATGAGTCAAGGAAAAAGAATGAATCTTTGTGAGATGTAAAGGTAGATAGAGTGAAGCTTATGGCTTGTCAAAATTCATTGTGTGAATATTTGTGTCTAGAAATTATTTATCATGTCTGGCATGAGTGTAATATTCCTCCTACACTGCTGATATAAATTTATACATGTTTCTATGATGTTGTAGTGATTTATTGGCTTAGATTTTTCATCAAACAATTGGCTAATGTACCTAAACCCCCCTGTAGTAAGTTCTTTTCTGTTGTTGTTATGTTTTAGATTTTTTGGGGGGTTATCTCTTTCATCAAACACTTGGAAAGCATGCCCCTTTCTCACTGTAAAACACCTCCAACAAACAAATAGTGAGTAGTTTGACCCTTATGGAACCCCTTTACAATAGTAAATATGTGCACGGTCTATAGGAGAATTGAAGGTGAGAAAGAGCATTAGAATGACTATTGTGTAGACCTTCCAAACACCACAACCCTGTCACCCAGATGACTTGGCCTCCTCACAAACCCAATGTCCAAATGAAAGACGACTTGGTCAACGAAATTGGCCCCTATAATGAACTCGGCCTAGGAAGAACTATGCCCCTCCTATAATATGAATCGACCTCCCCAATAAATCAACCTCTACTAGCAAGGATCAACCTGCCAAGGAAGGGGATCGACCTTCCCAAGAGGAAATTAGTTTCCACAATGAAGAACTCAGCCCTTTGACACATAAACTCAGCCCAGCAACTAAATATTTCATCCCAACCACAAAATAGCTTATCCTAGCAAGAGAACTCAACCCCTCAACAAGAAAATTGTCCCAGCAACAAAAGATTTTGGTCCCAACAATAAAATTGGCCTCTCTGTAGATGATTTGGAACCCAAAGTTAGAAGTTGACTTCCTCAAACACACTCAATCTCCACACTCAAATATGTCTCCACAAACCCCAATATGCATGCAAAAATATAGATCTTTCACTCACAATAGAAACAAGTGGAAGATCTGAATGATCTTCCTCAACAATGGCTTAGGTGGATCTCTCACCACCGAAACATGATTAGATAGGGTGGAATATTTCACCACCGAAACCAATCCAAGCCAGGGTTTAGTACAAACCCCCAAAGGCTCTGAGAGCTCTCCAAATCAAATCAAAATAATCATCAACATAATGAGATAATGATCTCTCGTCTTTATTTTATTTCCTCTCACCTTTTTTATGACCTTTTTACTCTTTCGGTTGACCTTTTTACCTTTTTACTTTACTTAAGTGATTAAAGTGACTTTATAAAGTTTTATTCACTTTATTCTTCAAGTCACTTTTTAATTACTCAATGTCACTTTATAATGTATCTTTTTCCTCCAAATGACATCAAACAATTAATCGATTAATCCCCTTTTTTAATCGACTATGGCCTACGGGAATTATATAGGCCATTAAGTCACCCTCCTAGAGTGATCATTTGGAAAAGGACATTATATTCCTCCCTTCCTGAGATTTCTTTTCCTCAATCAATGCCAACACAACCATACGAACAACAGATGGAACCCAACTAAACCTGAGAATGACCCCAGGGTCCCAAACCAATCTAAAATATGTGGAGCACCTATTGCTCATAATATTGTCCTGCAAGGTACTAACACGAGATACCTTTTGAAGGCCACCGATCAAGAGATCAATCATATATTGTAAAGGCTCATTCCATCCCACATAGGATCACCCCCCTAGGAATCCATTCCAATACCCTATATACATGAACTCATGATAATAAAAACTGACTCTTCCATCTGTAACAACTACCACATTATCAAACCATGAAGTCCCAGGGTCCCATGCTATCCCTAGAAAGGATCCACCATGATGACGTTGCGCCACTCTGATCATAAATATCTTACTTTCATGCCTATACTTCATCCTCCACTCTTGGAACCCCAAAATGGAATGTCTCAAAGAACCATACCCACTATCAAGGATCATATGTTGCAAATGTATCTCAGTGAAGTCAAGGACTGCAAATACATTGTCATAAATGATCATGGGTATTGAGGAAGAAAATTTGACCTACCATATAGATTGCATCCCAACATCTCCTCTTGAGGCATCCCAAAAATAAAATGGACCAATCAAATGAGTTCTTGGAAGCCACAACCAAACTAGGCGTCCACCATCCCTCAAACCAACTGAATCTCACTATAATATACTAATAACCACTAGAAAAAAAATATACCAAGTCTCACATCCAAATAATGGAAACAAGGTACTAGGAGTCAACTATATGCATGCTAATCCGCATAACCCCTACCAAAATATGTTGAAAAATGTGTTGTCCCAAACATTGTTAACGTACTCATGCAACCCATGGAGTCTAGACACCACTATGAAAAACAACTTCGTTGCATGTGGTGCCTCATACTTTGATGGACTCGTGAAGAAATGTGCCAACTTGGTCCATCGACCATCAATGAAATAAATGAAGTCCCTACCATACACCTCAAACTCATTCTGCTGACATGTCATGCACTCCCTTACATGTCTCAACATGTCATCCTCAAGGCCCACCCATGATATCCTATCTTTGATCTATTGGTAAGTCCTAAAGTACCCATGATGTCTTGCCAAGGGCGTATCATGCATAACCCTCATTATCTCCTCTCTAAGTGTGGATTCCAGAACTAAGTATATGTTACCTCTATAGTAGATGATGTCATCCACCACTCTATACATGTCATCCTAAATTTGACCATCCATCAACTCGCAAGCAAACCGGTATTTGAAATATTCCACCAGAAGGTGGGACTTCCAATCAGCCGAAATCCTTGTGAGCTAATATAACATAGCTTGGATATCTTCCTGATGTATGTATACACCCTACTCATTGATCACATGGTCCACATATAAAACCTCTGTCATGTCAAACTCTTTGTCCCTAACATGTTGATAATATGATCAAAGATCAATCTCTGGAAAGTACTATATCCCATACCTGAATATACTCTTCATCTGATGAGCCAAGACAATCCTAGGAGCACCACTATTCATGTCCCTCAAAACCACCTTCCTACCATCCACTGCCCTAAACTCTAGCTTCATGGCTTGGTAATCAACAGAATTCTTTCCCAAGGAAAAAAACCATTGAACTCCCAATATGATATTAGTATTTGGCAGCTCAACTACGTAAAAATCATAGACCATCGTGTAGTTTCTCAATGCTACACCCAACTGCGGAATCTCCTATGTGCATGGCATACTACACCCACCTACTACCACTACATCAAACCTCTCAACGTCTACTGTAGGAATGCCTCTCCTAGTCACCAAGGTTGATTTAATGAAATTGGGGGTTGCCCCACCATCAATGATCCAAGTGGATATCGATGGCCACCCACCTTTTCCAACTGGCTCAAAACAGTTTTCTGGAAATTTTGGTAATTTACTATTTTTAGCAATTTTTAACTTCCGGGGCCATTTTGAGACCCTAAACAATGTTTTTTGGGAAAATGGGTTTGCAATATGACACTTTATTCCATATTGTGCCCAAAATGAATATCCTCGATGATACCTTTCCAACGGGCTATCATGCGCCTAAAACGGAGATCGTATGTAAAAGTTATGACCCCAAGAAGTTGATGTACTAACTTACCCAAACAGGGCCCACATGACTTATGGCGCTTCATCTCCTAGGGTTAGGTTTTTGGATGTCAAGGGTTTTTGGAATTCCTGTTTATTGTAAAAATTCCTTCAGAGCCTCATTGTAATCATCTTCTTACGAATGTGAATAGTCGTCACATCTCTTCTCAGAGATAAGTTGTCACCATTCTAGCGAGTCTTTCACTCTGTTTTTTTACAATCTATGTACATTTATTTCATTAATAGAAATCGTGTAGTACTGTATCTCTATGCTTATGGTTGCATCTCTGATACATTTTTGTTATATTATTGGATATGCACGATATCTCTGTGCATTTCTTTATTATATCTCCGCTCTCATTCTGTGTTGAAAATAATCCGGATCAGTGGTATCAGAGTAGGTTGCTCTTGATCGTTTTTTCAATGCATGTCCTCGACGAGGTCTGAGTATAGCAAGTTGGGTCTCGATCTTGTCTCTCTTGAGTACAATCGTTCTCGCACACCCAAGAAACCATTAATGGCAGAAGAAAAGAAAAACAATGAAGCAAACGATCCTATCAATCTGTTGCTTGAGCAATCTCTCACGCGATAGAGGGACGAAATGATGGAAAAATTTTCCCACATCCTTCAACGCTTATCAATAGAAACAGGTGCATCTTCATCAAAAAACCACTTTGGAGGCACCNCGTGTAGTTTCTCAATGCTACACCCAACTGCGGAATCTCCTATGTGCATGGCATACTACACCCACCTACTACCACTACATCAAACCTCTCAACGTCTACTGTAGGAATGCCTCTCCTATTCACCAAGGTTGATTTAATGAAATTGGGGGTTGCCCCACCATCAATGATCCAAGTGGATATCGATGGCCACCCACCTTTTCCAACTGGCTCAAAACAGTTTTCTGGAAATTTTGGTAATTTACTATTTTTAGCAATTTTTAACTTCCGGGGCCATTTTGAGACCCTAAATAATGTTTTTTGGGAAAATGTGTTTGCAATATGACACTTTAATCCATATTGTGCCCAAAATTAATCTCCTCGACGATACCTTTCCAACGGGCTATCATGCGCCTAAAACGGAGATCGTATGTAAAAGTTATGACCCCGAGAAGTTGATGTACTAACTTACCCAAGCAGGGCCCACATGACTTTTGGCGCTTCATCTCCTAGGGTTAGGTTTTTGGATGTCAATGGTTTTTGGAATTCCTATTTATTGTAAAAATGCCTTCAGAGCCTCATTGTAATCATCTTCTTACGAATGTGAATAGTCGTCACATCTCTTCTCAGAGATAAGTTGTCACCATTCTAGCGAGTCTTTCACTCTGTTTTTTTACAATCTCTGTACATTTATTTCATTAATAGAAATCGTGTAGTATTGTATCTCTATGCTTATGGTTGCATCTCTGATACATTTTTGTTATATTATTGGATATCCGCGATATCTCTGTGCATTTCTTTATTATATCTCCGCTCTCATTCTGTGTTGAAAATAATCCGGATCAGTAGTATCAGAGTAGGTTGCTCTTGATCATTTTTTCAATGCATGTCCTCGACGAGGTCCGAGTATAGCAAGTTGAGTCTCGAGCTTGTCTCTCTTGAGTACAATCGTTCTCGCACACCCAAGAAACCCTTAATGGCGGAAGAAAAGAAAAACAATGAAGCAAACGATCCTATCAATCTGTTGCTTGAGCAATCTCTCACGCGACAGAGGGACGAAATGATGGAAAAATTTTCCCACACCCTTCAACGCTTATCAATAGAAACAGGTGCATCTTCATCAAAAAACCACTTTGGAGGCACCTCGCCTTTCAAGGTACAAGTTAATTTTGATATTCATATATTTGAAGGACAGATAGATGCAGAAGCCCTAGACAAATGGTTAACTCTGCTAGAAGGTTTTTTCTTTGTTCACAATTTTTTCGACGGAGAAAAGATCACCTTTGCACTCCTTAAAGCTCTCCCCCATGTCAAAAATTGGTGGGAAATTTACTGGGAGAAAAGTTCCACAGAGGAGTCTGAAGTATATGGGGTCGAGCCCACTTGGGATTTTTTTGTGGATGCAGTAAAGGAATAGTATTACCTTGTTGGCAACTATGAGGACCAGTACATGAGATGGACCACACTGCGGCAAGAGAGGGGCCAAGTACTTCTAGAGTTCACCAATACATTCCATACCTTGCGCACCAAGCTGGGTATCAAAGACTTCGAACGAAATTTGGTTCTGAAATACCGTGGGGCTCTACACAGATACATCCAAACTGAAATGGATTTTCTATATATCTCATCACTCGATGCTTCTTATCGATACATTGTTAAAATCGAGAAAAAATTTAAGCACCAGAAAAAACGGGAGTTCGGGTCTGCAAATCCAAAACAACCAAAGTATGACAAAGACGGGCCTAACAAACAGTCTCCCGAAAACCAGTCCAAGCCACAGGAAAATAAGGGTCACGGGAAGACAAAGGAGGACACCGGAAAATGGTGTGATTTCCACAAAATCCCTTCGCACAATACCGATGAATGTTGCTCAAAACAATCATTGGTGGCCGAGATCAAAGACAAGGAGCTAAACCGTGATTCAGAATATGATTCTGAAAATACTGGTAAAGGACAGATCATTGATGCAGACCTCGCTGCTATTGTTGCGACCGCAACAATTCAACCAGAAGAACCAATAGATCCTGAAGAGGGGGAGTGCCTTTTTCATTCACAGATGTG
>JASDQU010739234.1:105822-121020 GCA_032191745.1 Picea mariana | reverse complement strand
AAATTTTATTATTCTTTCCAAGGAAAATAGTAGCTCAATTGTCTTTTCCTTTCATATCAACTTCAGGTGACCTATTGTTGTTGATTGAAGTACATTAAGTTATGAATACCATATACCCCAGTCCATCTACACTCAAACGAACAACTTTTCAAACTCCACATTCCATTTTCTCAAATTCCATACCTAGCAAATCCCACACTTAATTGAATTCCAGTCTAATAAGACAAGACATTCCAAGTGTACACAGGAAAAATACATTTTTTCCTCATATGTAAAACCCTTCTCAATTTTCCATAATAAATTACAAAATCATCAGTGGATTTGATCCTATGAAAAGAGCAATTGAAAAAAATTGAAAAGAACAAAACAAACAAAACTACAATGGCAGAGCTATGAATTCCAAGGAACGTGTCTTTGGCACACATAAAGATGATGGTACTTCAACACCAAAACAGAGAACTGCTAGAGATTTTATAAGGTAGAGGTAAGATGGAAATTAAGCGTGGACATACCAACACAATAAATATTTAAAGGTTATAAGCATGCTCAAAGCATGAGATGTTGAAAAATATCATAAGCACCCGGAGAATATACAAGTTCATCTTCTATCAAGACCATCAGGAAAAACCACAAATGTCTAACCAATAAGGCCTTGAAATATCTCAGTTCGGCCTGTAGAAATTAGCCAAAACGATGCAATCATTCAGCTCCCTCTTTGTCAAAATGCTTTCCCATAGGTGGGTTCATATTGGGAGTTGTTCACAAAACTTTAGTTTGGGGGTAAACAAAAAGAGGCCGCCAAAATAAATGAAAATTGATATGAAGCATTAAGTATTAATATTAATATGTGTTAATCTCAATAATAGTTATCTAAATTTTATTAACATGTAACACTATTCATAAGTATGTGGAAACCAAAAGACAATCTACTAACTTCTCATGCTAATTAAAATGTCTCATTTTCGAAAAAAAAAGGAATTAGGGAAATTATAAATTTATATCGTCCATAATACAATTTTAGAGACCACAGAAAATCCCAAGATAACGGTCTAAAGTTGTTAAAATTGTAGTTTTGAAATATAGAAATTGCAACAATTGAATTTAGGCCAAATTCATACCAGGGAAAAAAAAAAAAACATCAAAAAGAGGGTTGTTTTAGTTGAAGTTTCGATGACACAGTAAAGTATGACACAAAAAACGCAAGCAAATTAAGTACTAGAGTAGTACCAAAGTGTGAGAGGTTGTTAGTACTACAAATAATGTTGGAAAACCTTTTGGTTCGAGCAATGCCTTATAAATGATCTTCATCTCACAATTATTATGTATGTGGAATTATGTACAACACACGCACCTAATGACAAAGTTATAACACACACACACAAAAAAAATGAGAACAGTATTAATGTGGAATTATATTCTAAAGCCTAGGGAAACCTAATGAAGTCTTTTATGCATTATTTTAAAATTGGAGGATTGTCCAATCCCCCACCGTCCTTGTTGTTTATTTGTTTGACAACTTTGTTTTTGTCCATATTTTATATCCTTGGACCACAAGGAGCCTTGATTGTCAATCCCCTATGTGTGACCATTTGACCTTGATAAGTTCATTTCCTTTCACATTTTTTGCCATGCCTCATATTCCTACTACTCGCCCCCGTGAGAAAAAAATGATGTTTGGACTATAACCCTATTGGTGATCCAGGTGCATAACTCACCAAATTTGAGGGAATGGAAGACAAAATGGTGGCTTTCCCATTTTTATTTTATTCCCATAAGGAAAAATTTGCAAAAGAGTTTTTTAACTCTGATTAAGGAGATGAAGAAGTGCAATGCAGTTTCTCAAAGAAGGTGATAAAAGAACAATGTGATGGAGAAGAGAAAAGCATGTGAGAGAAAGAGATACCTAACATGGTGAAGTTAGACTTGATTATAGGATCTATGTTGCCAAATCAAGATGCACATGTTTGGATTATGACCCCATTAGTGATTCAGGTGCATAACTCACCAACTTTTAGGGAATGAAAGACAAAATGATGGTTTTCCCAAATTTATTTTATGTCCACAAGGAAAAATTTGCAAAAGAATTTTTTAACTATAGTCAAGGAGATGAAGAAGTGCAATGCAATTTATCAAAGAAGTTGATAGAAGAACAATGTGATGAAGGAGAGAGAAGCATGTGAGAGAAAGAGATACCTAACATGGTGAAGATAGACTCGATTATAGGAGCTATGTTATCAAATCAATATGCACATATTTTGATGAAACTAATAGAGAGTGCAAAGTTGAATAGACAAGTTGATGAATTGTTATCAAGGGGATTGATCATTTAGAGTAGGAGTCTGTGTGCAGTTCCAACGTTGTTGACACCAAAGAAACATGGTAGGTGGAGAATGTACACTAACGTGAGAGCATTGAATAAGATTATTGTGAAGTACAAATCCATATTTCCAAGAATGGATTATTTGTTGGACAATTTGAGTGGCACAAAATATTTCACCAAGATTGATTGAAAAATTGATGTCACCAAGTAAGAATTGGAGAAGGAAATGAGTGAATACAACATTGAAAAAAAAGAATGGGTTGTGTGGATGATTGGATATGTCTTTTTCTCTTACTAACACGTCGAGTAAAGTTATGAGGTTAATGATTGGAGCATTGTGACCATACTTATGTAAATTTGTCATTATGTACTTGGATAATATTTTGACTTTTAGTGGTAGAAAGGTGAACCGATGCAACACATAATAAATTTTGTGTTGGGAGACTTGAATAGAGAAAACTTGCACATTAATTTGAATAAGTGATAGTTCTTGAAATAAGTGTTAGGATACTTAGGATTTGTTATCTCTTGGCAAGGATTGAGTATGGACCCTAAGAAAGCAAAGGATAAACTGGAGCGACTAGTACCTTGCAATGTGTATTAAATATTCAAGGGTCCATACTCAATCCTTGCCAAGAGATCGCAGGTATAAATTCCAACAACATTGATATAGGGTTCCTACTTTGTTCTAGGATGACAATCAAGTCTAGCCTCATTTTCCAAAGTAATGCTTTAAAGGCTAGCAATGTCACAAGCTCTAGCATCTTCACTATAGTCCCTATACCATTCTTCAACAAGTGGGACATAATGCATTTAAGTTGGACCTCCCAGCTCAACTAGGCACCCATCATGTCATTCTTGTGAACAATATGAAGTTGTATGAACCTCCTCAATTGAAATAGGAAGTTCGTGTCACACATGTCACTCACAATATGCATGATTCTCATAATCCATTACAAGAAGATATGGTGCTAGAAGTGCACACTCATTCATTGTGGCATGGCCTTAAAGATCTTTTATGTAGTGGGACAACATGGCCCTAAGATTTTTTATCTAATGGGACAGCATGGCCATCACTCGACACAAGCCAAGTGGTTCATTGTTAATGAGTGTCAAACTTAATTCCTGCATTTGTATGAGAAAGTGAGGACACTTTCAACTTAACCTAGGGGGAGTTTATATGATCTAGGAAGTAGTGCAAGTGTTCAATATCAATATAGTTGTCCTTTTTTATTATTATTATTTCCAACACTTAATATCATACTTGTTGGAAAATAGTGGAGATTCTAAAAATTACATAAAAGACTCTTAATGTGCTTGATGTAGTCAACTTTGATTAAAATATTTTTAATATAAAGGTAATGAGAAATTAAAAGCTATGAGTTAATTTTTGACCCAATTATTATCTCTCTATACTTATTTTTTTTTAAGATTGTATACTTTTGTTTACTATAAGCATGTGAGGGCATTCTCCACATCCCTAGAATTTGGTAGAGAATCTTATAAGTAATAGGGTGTGATGTATGTCATTTAATTTTCTGTGTGATAATAAACAATGTTAGTTATATAGGAGTAAGCGGTTTATTGGTTTATTAATCATCATAGTGAACACACAATCAACTTTGATTATTATTACTTTCAATAAATAAAATTAATTGTAATGAAAAAAATAGAGACATTTTTATCTAACAATTTCATGGTCAGTTTTTTTTACAAGCAATTTCACTATTGATTATTTTTAGTTTTATAAATGTTTTTAGATCTCATCAAAATTTCTTTGAAAATATTGTGATATAAAATCACTAATAAAATTATAAAAAAAAAAATCAAAATTTAAATTTTGTAATTTTAAAACTGTTTAAAATTAAAATAAACTTTTAAATTTTTAATTTTTATTTTGATCATAAGCCTTGTTTAATTAACAGAAATAATTGAATAATTCCATGCACAACCCAGCAAACATTGATTTCTTCTGCAAGTTGCTCTCAGTTGGAGAACAAGGAAACAAATAATATTTTGTTGATATCCATCTGCCTCTCTTCATGAAGCTGTCACCGTTAATCGGAGCACAAGGCAACAAATAATATTTTGTTGTTATACATCTACCTCCCTTCATGAAACCGTCAGTCAGAGCATAATGTAGTAAATATTTTGTTGTTATAAATGTGCCTCTCTTCATGAAACCGTCAGTAGGAGCACAAGGCAACAAATAATATTTTTTTTTTATCCATTTTCCATAGTGGAGTTGTTAGAACGAACGACAAACTAACCCAGTAAAAATTTAAATGTTATAAGAACGTTCAAACGATGAGATGTTGAAAAGTATTGTAAGCACCCAGAGAATATAGTACAAGTTCATATTCTATCAAGACCATCAAGAAAAACCACAAATGTGGCTATTTTAATTGACAGTACAAAGTATATAACATAGTTCATGGTATAAGGTATAAGGTTAATGACGGAAGCATTGTGACCTTACTTATGTAAAATTGTTGTTATCAACTTGGATAATATTTTGACTTTTAGTGGTAGAAGGGTTAACTGATGCAACAAATCATATTTGTGTTGAAAGACTTGAATAATCATATTTGTGTTGGAAGACTTGAATAGAGGAAATTTGCGTGTTAATTTGAAGAAGTGATAGTGCTTCAAATAAGTGTTATGATACTTAGGATTTCTTATCTCTTGGCAAGGATTGAGTATAGACCCTAAGAAGGTGGATAAACTGGAGCAACTAATACCTTGCAATGTGTAAAACGTAAGGAGTTTCTATGGCATTACAAAGATTTATAAGAACTTTATTTGTGGTTTCAATGGAATTTATGCACCCATGATAGAGTGGATGAAGAAAAATGGATTTTAGTGGAGCACTTGAGCACAAAAGAGCTTTGAGATGTTGAAAGCTAAAATTAGAGAGGCATTGTTGTTGTCATTTCCAAAATTTGACCAGGTATTTCAAGTGGAATGTAGTGGTGTGTTTATTGGCACAATGTTGGGACAGGAAGGAAGACAAATAACATTTCAATGAGATGTTAAAGGAGGTGAGGAATAGGTATTCCACAAAAATTTAGAATCCTATGTTGGGATAAAGTACTGGAGCATTGGCTACATTATTTTTCCAAAGGAATTTGTGTTGTACATGGATCATTAAGCTATGAGGTTTATTAGTAGTAACACTAAGTTGAATTTGAAGCATATGAGATGGCTAGAGTTTCTTCAAAGTTACAATTTTGTGTTGAAGCATAAGCTAGGAAAATAGAAAAAGGAAATTGATGATTTCAATAGAAGAACAATTATGTTGAATACAATGAATGATGTGTTTGTATCATTTGAGCACATAAAGGAGTTATACACACATGATAAGACTTTACACAAATTGTGAAGTGATGTTGAAATCCAATTGTGTAGGACAAGAGCACGAAGTTGGAATATTTCCTTTCAGGATGATATTTGTTCAAAGGTAAGAAGTTGTGTATTCCTAAATGTTCATTGCATGAGATTTTAATCAAGCAGATGCACGCTGGTGGATTAACAAGTCACTTTGGTAAAGATAAAATCAAAAGCTTACTTATTCATGGTTATGTTGAGAGATGTTGAGTTTTCTAGATGATGTTGACAGAGTAGGGGATCCCCCTTTTTCTAAAAAAATATACGTTAATTTTATCTTCAAAAGTGAATTTCTTGAGTTATGTTTCCTTTGATGAATGTCTTCTGAGTTGCATGAGAATTGAGGGCACTAATCAATTGTTTTGACATGTGCATGAGAATTGAGGGCACTAATCAATTGTTTTTAAATTGTTTTTTCATGATGAGTTGCATTTGAGAATATTTTACTTGACAAATCCATTTTCTTAGCTTAAACATTTTTAGACTGTGAATACACCTTGCTTGTGTGACCTTGCCTTTACATGAGAATGTCTTGTCTTATTGGTGCCTTTTGATTGGTTATTGACTTAGGTGATCTTAAAGTTTAGTGTTTTTTCATGTCTTTGTGCATAGGTGTTCATGCCTTGTTCCCACGGGTGACAATGAAATGCAATTCAAGATCATAGCCTTGCAACAAATGGTGCAAGATGAGTTGAGAATGCAGGTATCTGGTTAATAAGAAGGAAAGAGAAAAGTGTCACACACACAAGAATGGCATAAGGCTATGACAAACAAAGTACTGAAGCATATGGTAGTGACATCAAGATGCATCTAACAAAGAAATATCATAACTAATTTGCATGCATGGTTGTGTCATAGAATTCATGGTATCAGTGTCAGAAACACAAAGACAAGCATGGTGGGAATGGCATGCAAAAGTGGCATAATCAAGGAAATGATTGATACTATGTGCATGAACATGTTTTCTAGCATCTTGTAAGGTTGTTATATACATTCCCGAGAACTAGAAGGATCTTGAATGAGTTTTGAGTCAAAGTGATTATTTTATCATGTGTTTCCCCATAGGTGCATTTGGTGCCTGGAGACCTCCTTCATAGTTTAAAATATGATTCACGGATCAATATCTCATTATTCTCTTGACCTAGGTCAAATACCAAATGACAAGGATGAAAGACTCATAGAGAAACTTTGATTCTGACAAGTTTACTATATGGAGGAGATCTGTACTTTAGCCTCCAACACACTTTGCATTCATTTTTGGCTATCCATCAAGTTTAATTTTTGAATACTCAAAGGAGCTACTTGGGTATTTTTGGAGCATACGGACTCAAATAAATCAACAAAATTCAATTTTGAGGATCATAGCTATGAAAATGTGATTAAAAGATATTCCCACAAGTAAGGTAGTTTAAGCTTCTTGGTTTATGAAAGTTGACAAGACTAAAATGAAATGCACCTTTCGGTCACTCGTTGGAAAGGTATGGTGTTGTTTACACTCAACAACAAGCATTTCAACAATCAGAGTTCAGACAAAAAAGTTGTGGTCTAATTAAGGCGAAAAATCAAGGGACTTTGTTAAGCATCCTTCAAGGTTGTTTTTTATCTTGATCTTACTTGTAAAACTATGTGATGTTGCAAGGTTGCAACAACTACATTTTTATTCTTGTTTCGAAGCCATCGGAGCCCAAATGACTCTCCATAAAAGATGAAATCACTCACTTGGAAATTTTGTTGGCCTCCTAAGCTAGTGATTTTCCTCATGAGGGAAAATCGTTGAGTATGGAGGCCATCAAGCCTCTAAGGTGAACAATTGGGTCTTGATGTTGGAGGTGGGTGAAATTTACCAATCCAACATGAAGAAAAAAACCAAAACATTACTATTTTCATACAACTAATCCAAGGAAAGGAAAATCGTTGGCTTGGGAAGCTAGTAGGCCTTTGAGGGTAGTGATTGAGTCCACAAGCCTCAAGGTCAATGATTTGCCCCAAAAGGAAAATTACTCAACTTGGAGTGTTGTCTGACCTTTGTAACGAGCGATTAGACCCATTGACCATCAAACTTAGCTATGAACCATTGGGCCTTTTATGTTCAATGTTGCCTCTCTTGTCCTCATTTTTCATTCCCTGTAGTGTAGTATCCTCTTCTTCCTCAGTTGGTTTTCCTCTCTATTCTCCATTGTGAGCATGATATCTTCTACAACCATTTCAGAAAGCAAAAAATTTACCCATCTTTCAAGTGTTGCAAATCACTAGAGGACATGAGGAGCAACATATCATCTTCAAAAATTGACTTACAGAGTCATAGGGTTGCCGAGTCAATGTTTTATAGTTTAATGGAACCCCGCAACTCAATGTTTGAAAAGGGGATTGAGAAACCCCTTAGACAATGTGTTTCCAATCTTGAAGTAAGAGTATTGAACATATCGGTGTCTGGAGCTTCTCTTTGGCCATGAAAATTGATTTGTCATTGCTACGGTTGCCGAATGAATGTTGACCATCGAAAAAATTGAGCAGCAAGCACATCCCATTGCGTGTTGGGTCATTAAGCATTGTTAGAGGAGGAAAAATCAAGTCTTGGTATCCATTGCCAGTGGCAAGAAGAATTCTCCTTTGCTAACATTTTCATTTATTTTGGCTCATAGATTTCTTCTTATGTAGTTTAATGGTTGCAAATCGAGTCTCTTCAACACATTTTTACTGGATAATCCCTCCAATACCTTGATATTCTTTATGAATCTCATTAGAAGAACCAGTTGTGAAACAAACATGTAAAACAATTCATTAATTATTCTTTCCATATGAATGCTTGCTCTCTTACCTAAGTTTCTGTTGCAATTTTTTATAAAGAGATTGGAGTAACAGCCTTGAAAGTTTGTCTCTTCCACTTGAATGTATTCATTTCATGAGGTTGTAAAGAAAAACACCGAGCAAATAACTTTCAAGAAGAATGTCATTGCTTTTATGCTCTCATTCATGAAGTGAAAGACAAAGACAAGGCAACAAACTTCCAGAAGATGGAAATGGCTCATTCGTCATTTCTTTTAACATCGTCGTTACCATGAGTTGAATGCAAAAAGGCCTGAGAAATATTGCAGCGATATATAACATGCTTTGCAAGGTGGAAATCTAGAGCCATTTGTGATAGACTACCATCAAAATCTCATGTGCATTATGGTAAAACTCTTAAGAGTTTTCCATTCAAATACTTGATGGCATTGCTTTAAAGAAGTTTGTTTAATGCATAAATTTTTATGGTCGTCCTTGAATGTTGATTGAATTAATGACATGGTTATAACTCTCATTTGTGGATAAATTTTCAAAAAAGAGCATGAGGAAAGTCTTTGATGTGAAAGCCACTTAAAGATTCATATTTGTTATGAAGAGTTGGATCCATAGAAGCTCGTTAACAACCACTTTCTCTCACACGCTTATACTTCTTGAATCTCTCAACAGAGCTTGTTGCATCACTCTTCATTGTGCATATTATTTGAGAAATCATGTTAGTAATGGTAAATGAAACTATTGGTATCATAAAACTTTTGCAATGAACATTTGAATGGGGTTTTTCTTGTGGTATTATGTAGCTTTTCAACAAGAGGGAAAAGAGAGCTCTCCAGATCGGAGATGCCATGAGAAGGAAATCTTTCAAATTCATGTATCAAGTCTCTTTGATACATATTTTTACCACTTGTAGGAAGGCATCAAACTCAAATCGCAAATGTTAAAGTGCAGATTTAAAGCAAGGCAAGGACTACACTTGTATGCAAGCTCAAAGAGGACATCAAAGGTGAAGTTCGATAATCAAAGAATGGAAGGAAGACCGAGCTACCTCCATCCAAGAAGAATAACAAAGAGGATGAATGTACAAGTTCCAAGGCAAAGAGGACACGAGGCCTATGTTTTGCAAGCCATCAATTGTGTAGTATGAGGCAAACTAGTGCCCAAACCCATTGTTAGGTTCGTAAGCATTAGAAGACAAACTTTCAGTGAAAATGCACATGGATGGAGAACATTGTATTTTTAGAACATTTTTATTGTCAATATATCTTAATAATCATATTTGGGATGAGGACAAAAGTTTGTAAAGCAAATAGGCCAAGTAGGATAGGAAGGCCAAGAGTCATTTAGGAAGGTCAATAATCAAGCAATCAAAAGACCAAGAGTCGTAGGACTTTCTATAAATGAAACTTTTTCACTCTTGCAAATGGTTTTCATTTGGCATTGTAAGTTATCTTCATATGTTGAATAGAGAACAATATTAGCTTGTGCTTTTATACTCTTGCAACTTGTGGATGGTTGTGGACTATTATCTCCATTCCTAGTCTTTCTTGAAGTTTGTAGGGATGAATGTTGTTGTTGATATTATAGTAGCTTCGGGAGGTATCAAACTCCATTGTGACCCCTTTGACGAGATCAGAATATTCTGGAAGCGAGAAAATAAATGAATGTAACCCTAGAAGAGATGTCAGCTGAGAGAGATAATTAATATGAATTAATTAGTATCCAGAATGAGAAGTCGGCCCAGGTAGCCTGCTAGAGCTAGTATAAATATAGGGCACCAGTTTTCATTTTACATACAATTCTCAGAATTACAGAGAGACACTTGTACGCACTGCAGTCTGGCAATCTTGTGCACAAGTTCTGAAGAAGGTGTTGCCACCAGTTTTGAAGCCTATTGATTCTATCTTTTGGGTTGGACTCTCTGATCAGTTTTGGTTAGTTCTTGCTTGGTGCATTAGCCTTGTTTCGCTATTGGATTGCTACCAGGATTCTTCTCTCTATCAAGGTCAAGGTGCTCGGAGGGTGGCTTCGGCCTATAGTTGGGTGACAATAGTGATATTGTCTATGGTAAAACGAGCGCATTCTAACATATTATGGGCCCACACCTCCTTCATTCAGTCTAATCATTGGAAGGAAGCATAGCCATTAGGATACTAAGCTCGTTGAAGAACTCTCGCTAGGGTTTACTAGCAGGAGCAGCTTCCAAGACACTACCGCTAGGGTTACTAGCAGGAGCAATTGCAGAAATCCTAAACCCCAATCCAATACCTTGTGATGGAACATCTCACTCAAGAAGAATGTATTCAAGTGCGCCCTAGTCCAGCGCACCTCTTGGCACTCTCAAAAGGCAAAAACATCAAGTTTGAAGTTTTGGATCAAGGCATGACCAGTCACTAGTCAACCGAAGTCATGAGTGGAAAGACTAGTCATCTACACTACTCAGCACTCACAGGAATGATTGAAGATGACATGTGGATAATTGATAGTGGAGCTTCTAGGCATATGACGGGAGATCAAGCCAGACTCTCAAATCTAAATGAGAATAAGACATCGTACAAGGTAGAGCTTGGAGACAAAAACACTTACCCAGTCGAAGGATTTGGACAAGCCTCCATCAAGTTGAAAACAGA
Source organism: Picea mariana (assembly GCA_032191745.1). Taxonomy (NCBI): domain Eukaryota; kingdom Viridiplantae; phylum Streptophyta; class Pinopsida; order Pinales; family Pinaceae; genus Picea; species Picea mariana. The sequence goes on along the minus strand of JASDQU010739234.1, from coordinate 109,902 downwards.
TAACAATGTTCATTTGAGCAATGTCTTATGTGTACCTCATTTAGAAAAGAATCTTGTATCCATATCTTGCTTAGAAGACAAAGGAAACAGAATAGCTTTCGTAGATGGAAAGGTGTTATCTTGGCATAAAGACTCCAGCATAGAGAACGCTAGGGTTATTGGAACCCATGAAAGAAATCTATACAGACTACTTGAACAAAATGAAGAGGTTCTTGTACATGATGAAGTCAATCCCAATGAATTTTGGCACAGAAGGTGCGCTCATATCAACTATCAAGCATTACCTTTTCTCAAAAGGATGGTTGAAGGAATACCAGAATTGTAGTGTACACAAGAAGGAATTTGCAAAGGATGTGCTCTTGGAAAAAATATCAATAAACCATTCCCAAGCAGCAACAATAGATCTAAAGAGATTCTAGATCTAATACACTCAGATGTTTGTGGTCTGATGCCAGTCAAATCTCTAGGAGGTTCTCTTTACTACGTAATCTTCATAGATGATTACTCAAGAAAGACTTGGTTATATCTCTTGAAGACAAAAGGCGAAGTATTCAGCAAGTTTCAAGACTTCAAAGCAGAAATAGAGAACCTTACAAACAAGAAAATCAAGACCCTGAGAACAAATAATGGAGGAGAATACACATCAAAGGAATTCGTTGTCTTTTGCAAATCGGCAGGGATTAGGAGGGATCTGAATGTTCCTCATAATCCTCAACAAAATGGTGTACCAGAAAGGAAGAACGGATCTATTGAAGAAACCCTAAAAGAACTACTAAACGATCAAGGTTTATCTATGTTCTTACGGGGAGAAGCAACCATGGCAGCAATATATGTTCAGAACAGAAGTCTTCGCTGCATATTTAAGGATATGACTCCAGAAGAATCCTTCTTAGGTAAGAAACCTAATGTGGAAAACCTAAGAATCTTTGGATGTCCTGTTTACTCTCACATTCCCAAGGATAAAAGGAATAAATTAGAACCCTCGAGAAAGAAGGGCATATTCGTGGGATATAGCGAATCATCCAAGGTTTATAGAATCTATATCCCGTAACAACATAAGATTGAAGTCATCAGAGACTTGACCTTCAATGAAAAGATGGCTTTCAAGAAATCCATAGAAGAAACTATAGAAGAAGAAGAGTATGAAGAGCCTATTGAAGAAGACACATGTCTTCCAGAAAACCAAAATGAAGAAAATGAACAACCTGATCATCCTATGCAACCATGTGAGACCATTGATTCAGACACTGTACCTAAGACCAAGAAACAACCAGCTTGGCTTGAAGCAACCCTACAAGAAGCAGAAAGACTCAAGGCCCCAAGTGGGACCTTCAGAAAAGGTAAGAAGCCCAAAAGATTCTCCAGCTATACAGCATGCATGACAAAGCTTATAGATGAAAAACCTACCACATTTGAAGAGATAGTTTAGAATAAACAATGGAAAGAAACCATGACAGAGGAACACCAATCCATCATGAAAAATGATGTATGGGAAATTGTGCCTAGACCTAAAAAAAAATCAGTAGTAACTTCATAATGGGTATATAAGATCAAACATGCAGCAAACGGAAGCGTGGATAAATATAAGGCAAGGTTCGTAGCTAGAGGATTCTCCCAGAAGGAGGGAGAAGACTATGACGAAACATTTGCTCAGGTTTCCAGATATACTTCCATTAGAGCTATCATGTCTCTTGTCGCTTCCATGGGATGGAGTTTACATCAAATGGATGTAAAAACAGCTTTCCTCAATGGAGCAATCGAAGAAGAAGTATATATTGAACAACCTCAAGGGTTTGAAGTACATTCTAGAGACACTCGTGTTTGCAGACTAAAGAAAGTGTTATATGGACTCAAGCAAGCTCCAAGAGCTTGGTATGCCAGAATAGACAGTTATCCAATGAGACTTGGTTTCTCCAAAAGTGATGCAGATCCAAATCTTTACTACAAAATCGTGAACAATGCACATGTTATTCTACTATTATATGTCGATGATCTATTCCTAACAGGTGAAGAGTCTCTCATCATCCAGTGCAAAAAGGAACTAGCTTCTGAGTTTGATATGAAAGATCTTGGTCTCATGCATTATTACCTGGGACTGGAAGTATGGCAGAAGTGTGGTGAAGTATTCTTTAGACAACGAAAGTATGCAATAAAGATTCTTCAGAAGTTTGGAATAATGGATTGCAAATCCATGGATACTCCTATGACCACAGATTTAAGAAAAATAAGAGATTCGCATTATGATCCAGTAGATCCATCACTATATCGAAAATTGATTGGGTCATTGATGTATTTGGTAAATACTCGACCAGATATTTGCTTTGTCGTGAACACACTAAGCCAGTTCCAGGTGGAACCTAGACATGAGCATTGGACAGCTGCAAAGCATGTTCTAAGGTATATACATGGAACACTAAACTACGGTTTAAGATATACAGCATCCAGTGATATACAGCTTCATGGATTCACAGACACAGATTGGTCAGGAAGTGCAGAAGACAGAAAGAGTACTTCAGGGATGTGTTTCAGCTTGGGCTCCACTATAATATCTTGGGGTAGCAGGAAACAGAAGTTTGTCGCACTCAGCACAGCAGAAGCAGAATATATCGTAGCATGTGAAGAATGTACAGAAGCAATATGGATAAGAAAGTTGATTTCTGATTTATTTGATCATGTTTCAGATTCGACCATAATACACTATGACAATCAGAGTTCTATAAGGCTATCAGAACACCCAGTGTTTCATGAATGGTCGAAACACATTGAGATTAAATACTACATTTTTCGAGATAAATTCCAAGAATGAGAAGTAAAGCTCTAGTATATCCCCACATATGAGCAAACAATAGATATCCTGACAAAGCCTCTATCCAGAATAAAGTTTGCACATTTCTTAGGCAAATTGGGGATCATGGAAATAACTCCCTTAGTTGAAAGGGAAGAAACGACTCTCCAAGTTGGGAGGGAGCACTGGCATATCATTGAATTGAGGAAATTCATTTTCAAGTTTGAAAAATGGTCCAGCTTGAGCAGTTTCTTTCCAGTTCGGAAAGTGGTTAAGAATTCTGACAGACATGCATTTTCCAGTTCGGAAAATGGTCCAGATCAAACGGTCATTTTCGTAATGAAAATGGTTCGATGGATTGTCGGTGTACCATAGACAGTGATTTCCCATTGTGGTTAACATGAGGAATGGTCTAGGACAGTCTCTCTTCTTGAGGGTTACTCAAGAAGACTGGTCCACCTCGTCGGACAGTCATTCTTTCCAAGCTCACAGTTGTGAGAAGTTTCGAAGAATGGTCCATTTTGGAGGTTGGTGCAAGACAGTCATTTCCTTTAGAAATGGTCTGGACAGTCATTCCCTAGGGAAGATTCATTATCTCCAGGTTGCACTTTGTTTAGTGCCGGAGGAATGGCTCAGATAGGTGAATGGTCTAGGTTCAGCAATCAGGGATAGGCATTCCCTAGGGAAGACTCATTCAGTCCAGGTTGCACTTTGTTTAGTGCTAGAGGAATGGCCCAGGATAGGGAATGGTCCAGGCTCAGAAATAGGGACAGTTATTCTTCCTTGCTTGAGAAGAATAGTCCAGATAGCCCATCATTGATGTTCTACTCTAAGGGCAGATGCTCTTCCAGATCTCACAGATGTGAGTGGAAGAATGGCCCAGATGACTCAGTTTATATCATAACATTGTTTCTGTGCAGGTTGATATCGTTGATATGTTGGAGACTACATGTCTCCAAATAGTAGAGATATACTAATGTGGTGGATATGTTCCACTGTTTGTGACTATGCGAGTAGTTGTGTACTACTATGGATAAACACAGTTGTGTTTTGTCAATTGACATTGTGCCAGTTGTCATGGAGATTATCCAGTTGGATAATAATGACGGTGCTCGTGATGCTACCAATTGAATGGTTTGTTTGTGCTCAAGACCATTATCAGTTATACCTCCCTAGCTAGGAGGGAGTGTTGATAGTATGGTAGCTTCGGGAGGTATCAAACTCCATTGTGACCCCTTTGACGAGATTAGAATATTCTAGAAGCGAGAAAAGAAATGAATGTAACCCTAGAAAAG
>JASDQU010739234.1:74418-101265 GCA_032191745.1 Picea mariana | reverse complement strand
GTGGCGTGCGTTCGGAGTTTCGGGGTTCGGAGTTTTGTGTTGCATGAAACGCTCGGCACCACATCCTCCGATTTCCCGATAGGGAAGTCTCCAAGAGAAAAGAACGCTGACCCTTGACCATCGGGGTTCGGGACTTGGAAGGTTCTGTGCATGGTGCCACAGGACTCGCGAACTCTCGACCGGCGAATTCCCGATTTCTACAAGTGTGTGGGCCCAAGCCTTTAAACATCGCAAGTAGCGGAATCCCGATGAAGGTAAATGTTATTATCTCAGTTAGGAATTAATTTGCTTAGGATTAGAATGAAGTTAGAATATTTTGTGGGCATTACAGAAAGCTTGTGCAATGGCTCTTTCAAGCCCTGAGCTCTGAAACCATGTTGAATTTTCACTATGCTAGGCTCAAGCATGAGGTTTATTTCATTTAGCATGTACTTGAACCATAAACAAATGCAGCTACACCATACACAAGTGTTGCAATAACCAAGATCACAAAAAGAATTACCATGCACAAGAACACAAGAAATATCCTAGGAAACCCTTCTACTCAAGGGAAGAAAACCCAGCAATCATTTGTTATATTCTCAAGAGAAGATCCCCCAACCATAAAACCCTAATGCACACAAGAGGGTGCTCTACAACCTTGAAACTAGTGCCCAAGAGAGGTGCACACTTCAGCCTTAAATGCACTTACTAAAATTTTGAAATGTCAAGTGTCAAGTGTGTTTCCTCAATGGAGAAATCACCTTTATTTATACAAGACCAGACACAATAATAGGTGTGTCTATTGGCACAACAAGGCCGACCTCAATAACTCAGAAATATAATCATTTATTACAATAAACATTAATTATCTTTCACATATGGTGGGGCCAACTTGTACCCTTTACATCACAATTAGAGTTACAAGTAAATCTTACACTTAGACAATATAGCAAGGGATCCACACATCCACTAGTGCTCAACCACTAGGGATACATCCACCTGTGCTCAGCCACTAGGGATGGCATACTCAACATATCTCTATCTCAACTGAGTCCACGGGAGAATCATCTGGAGTACCATCTCAAGCCTTACTCAACTGAGTCCACGGGAGTACGACTCAACTCAGTCACAGAGGAGAACGTATACTGGAGAATGCCACACAACGCTGCAATCATCAACAGAAAGTTCCCCTAGCGATAAAAGATATATAAGAATAGAGAGACTAATTTAGTGATAGAATAGTTGCACCTTGTATTTGCATGCTTAGTTGCATTTTATTTTAACAACATACAGATTCCCAACAAGTCGGGTTGCACCAAAGAGTTCACCACTTTTAGTGAAGGAAAGTCTAATTCAACCCTTTTACCCTGTAAACCCGTGAATTTGACTTGAGACATTTTCTTGCATTAATAGGAAGTTAAGGGATCAAGTTAGAATACATGTTTGTATATCTCATAGCATATACTAAGGGTACCATGGAAAGACATCTTAATGGATGTTTCCTTAGGTTTGCGAAAAAAGTAGAGAGATCATGATTTGAACATGATATAGTTACTAACGGGGCATGCCATGTCAACATTCATCTACTAGGTCCATAGGTAACCAACAATGATGCCCACTAGACATGTCTTCAAATGTTTCTCCAAATATCAAATTGTCATCATCTTCATCCCAAAGGTAGAACAACTACTTATGATTGTTCATTAGGCAATCATGATCCTTTTTGTCATCTCCATTCCCTCTTGGGAAGCAACTTTTAATGAACAATAGTAATCGTACAACATTGTGGGTACCTCCTTGAGTTTATTGTCACATATGGCTATGTTTTTTGTTAGATGGCACTGTCTCCCTACCAACAAAATTTTCCCAACACCAAAGTTGCATAGATAACTTGCCAAAAAGATTTTCAATGCTATGGTTACCTGAATCCAACGATGTAAATCTAGACAAAAACGATATTTTTTGTTGTTCAAATTCTCTATTAATTTCTTCTTGTCAATCAAAATTCATAGCTCTAGGGCTACCCTCACAACTTCACCTTGCCAACCTCCATAAGTAAATTTGTTTTTCATTAAATTTTGCACCATGCTCCTGATGCATTTATTACAACATTGTTATCTATGTATGGGTTTCCATTTTCCATATCTACCATGCATCTTGGTTGGGTGTTTTACCCATCATACGCAAGTTTTCCCTTTTTTTCATGGGCTCTAGTTTCATAAATCTTTTAGGGCTCTAGTTTAAAAATAATAATAATCTAATTTTAAGGCCACAACCAAGCCAAACACCAAATTGGTGTATGAGACCCCCTTGTTTGTGAGACAAGGGACCCCCTATGTGCAACAAGTTGACTGCTAAAGTCTATGGGGGTATACATAACATACCCCCCTTGGATTTGAACTTGTGACCTCTTAGGAGGAAACACACATCAAAAAATTTCCTGTTGTTTTGTTTTTTATTTTTTATTGGAATGTGTATTTCCAAAATGAACAAATGTCTTCATTGAGCCAACAGCAAACCCAATACTAAATGAATTGCAATCGGCGAATTCAACCTGAAAATTTTAAAAAGCGTCCACCTTGTGACCAAATTAAACAATATGAAATTGAAACTTCAAACAAAAAATATTCACCTTTGGTTTAAATTATGCTTTACTTCTATTGAGCTAGAAATCTTGCATTTATCTTACACAAAATTTTGGGTTGCTCTTCCCTCCATGTCGATTTTAATTGGCCTCATCTAAGGCATTTTGGATCTCATCTCTCTAAAACTACATTTTCCCTCTTTTGGGATTTATACTCGTGACATTAGGCACACAAAATATTTTCCAAAAAGGTATTATATTTGTTATATTCCTCTCATCGCTTTGTTTATTTCTCGTGTCTATGATCTCACACTTCACTCATGCTTTTTTAATAGCAAAGCTTATCCTGGAGCACAAATTTGTTCTACACTTTTGTGGACAAATCCTCACACATTTCTAGAACTTCTGCATCTTTCACATGCTTCTCTATTGTGTATCTATTCTTTTGTAGGCATTTTCTCTACCGTGTGGTCTATTCACATTGTTTACAATTGTGTTTGCATTGTGCAAATTTTCTTCATGTTTTTTCTCTTTATGATGTAGTTTTACATCTTGTGTTGATTATTCCTTTCATCTTAAATCAGTACGACATTCTATAGCAATGCCCCTCCTAGCTTTAAGTTACTCCAACAATTCCACAGTTCTCATTAATAGTGCTTCATGTCATCATCCTAACCTGATTATCTTTATAGACCCTAAAGTTGCAAATTTTAATCCTAAAGTTTTTATAGACCCTAGGTTTGCACTTAACAAACTTTAGCTAGTTTGGTTTCTATATTATTAGAAGTTCTAACAACACCATTGTATGTAATGTATTTTGACATTTTGTTGTAAATTTTCCATATTCTAAAATGGAAAATTAGTTTTCCCTATTGTCAATTTTTATTATTTTTGTAAAATGTAAAACTGCACACTTCTACAATATAAACCTAAATCAGTCAAGAGAACTAATCTTTCATAGATACCTGATCTCTTATCCACTATACTTTATAATGTATGTGTTTTTACATTGCATTGGGCTTTATATGAACATTGGGTTTATTCAATAACTTCCAATTGAAACATTTATTCAATAACTTCCAATTGAAACATTAATATCTTTGTGACAACAAATAATAAATGGTTTCAACATTTCATATAAAAAATTCTTATTTTCTTGATTCCAAATCCATTTTGAATAACCTTATTTCGGCATACCAATAAAAATTCAAGTCATTTTTAGGTAGATGTCATTTTTTATACTTGTGTGGAGATTGGTCAATGTGGTAATCATGTATTGCAAATAATCGTCTCAACATTTACACTGATTAATGTAAAGCTTGAACCTCTTCAATATGAAAATTTCCTCTTCTAATGAATCTAATCACACTCGTTTGAATCGGTGAAATATTCTATCTTCACCATTCCTAAAAAGTGAACTTGCACAGATTGTATCTTTAAGTTTGAACAAAAATAATATAAAATTTTAACATGTGACAACCGCAATAGTCCACTTTTAAAATCAAACATTGCTGAAATTGGATACGAAAATCAAAAGATACACAATTCATTCTGGCCTACTTCTATCGCCTATTCAAGACCAGATTTGAGATATAACTTGTATGAATTATATTCCCTAAAATTCCATTCCCATTTTTCTTAGACTTTAATCAAATATTCTACTCAAAATCTTTTCAAAAACACAAATGATGCTGGAGTTGTATCTCTTTGTCAAAAGTTACATCTCCGAGACCAAATTGTACACCTTAAGATTCAGTCCCAAGAATCACCTCCTCGAATACCACTTTATATATATTTTTGTTTGTCTCCTATGATTGTTATCCCAAGTGTATATATATATATATATATATATATATATATATATATATATATATATTATTTTTCCACTACTACATTAATACACATTTATACTCATTAATATCACTTAATTATACATACATCAATCACAAAGTGACAACCATTAATTATTATTAATCATTATCTAATAATTCTTTATTTTAAATTAAACGATAAGTAAATAACACCTTTACAATGGATGTCAATGGCCTATAAGTAGGAACTTTGTTGGTGATACAATTCTTTTGCACAAATTTCACCCAACAAACATCGATATCATAATATATAATATTATCTTCATACTATTTTGAACAATTTATTAATTTTAATATCACCATTGTTCACCTATGTTTAAGTTTGTAATGCAAATTCTACCATTTACTTATCCAAACAAGCAAACTCTAGCAAGAATTTACCTCCTTTGAAAGTGTATGTCTAAGTTTGTAATGCAAATTCTGCAATTAGTTCATGCTTCAATCTACACCTGACCACAGAATACAATTTTGATTCGGTGAATAGCTCTTGCTCTAGATAATTATGAGGTGTAAGAGAGTTTTAGCACTCAATTGCTCATCACATACTATTCCCAATCTCTTTGGCCCACACAATGAGATAGAAGTTTTTTTGTATTTATGACTTCATTATATTAGCACAGATGGATAGAAATTTGAATGGAAGTCAAAGCACTACTCTACGCTATTGAATCCAAATCTAGTTCACACCAAAGATGCCAAACAAGATTCAAAATATCGTAAAATAATAATTCCACAAAAAATGACAAAATATGTGGATCATTTACTGATGTAAAGTGCCATTCCTATGTGCTCGAACTTCCATCAACAATCATTTCAAAATATGTGGATCATTTACTGATGTACAGTGCCATTCCTATGTGCCCGAACTTCCCTCAACAATCATTTCAGAGGAAATTTACAAAATGTGTCAAATTGAACTATATGAATAACCTCTCGTTATCAATAACTTATTCAAATTCACATTCCTAATTTGAATAACCTCTCATTATCAATAACTTCTTCAAATTCACATTCATAATTTGAATAACCTCTCATTATCAATAAGTTCTTCAAAGTCACTCCTAATTTGTTTTGAAATTGTTTTCAATTGAGAACATTTTTGGCAGCCCCATGAGACTATTCGAGCATATTTGTGATGCGAACAAAATTGTCAATTTCATGAAATCAATACATAGATCTCAAATACAATGTACAAGTGTGAATGAATACAACATGCTTCCTAAACAAAAAAAACTGTTATCTCATGACAATATTGCTCCCATTATAGTGTCACGCATAATTAGAATCATTGTATGTACTCCAAGAAATGGAAGTGAAACCTTACACCATTATAATCATTTTATGCCATCAAATAGTCCGAGGTAAGTGCCTTCCTTACCTTTTGTATTCTTATAATTCAATGCACAAAAAGCATTGCTCACGACAAAAATGTAAATAAGTATCTAGTTTAACCATCTCAACATGTCTTTTAGAGATGACATCAACATTTGTAAAGTTGTCATCAACATTTGTAAAGTGAATCACAAATAACATCCAAATGGGTTAGAGTGATGAGTATTTCACCAATGGGCAAAGTTCAATTCCAATGAGGGCTTTCCTTGGAGCCATGGAGCCACCTTGAGACAGTCGTCAAACACGTAATTGCACCTAGAGAGTTTATACTAAATCACCTCATGTCATTCAATTTGATATATATTTTAACAATTGTGTCTAGCTTGGATGGTGAGAGGAAGTTCTTATCCTCCTCCCTAGGGTTCAAATCATGCTCATAACATGTTTGCCCCTTATGGACTATTCAAAGTTGGAAAGGTACCAACAATCTCACTCTAGCTTAAGTGCTCAAGGGTGAGACAAGATGTCCATTAAACGTTTTTAGTGCAAGGTGTTAGCTCAATTGTTTATCCCCAGTTGTTGGGCATTTAGCTAGTTATGTGCCAACGAGTTGCCAATTTGAATTCTCGAAGGTGGGGTACACTAGTCTATGTTGATGGGTATACTACAGATGTCATCGTGAATGTGGGGAAGCATCCCTTGGGTTTTTCCACACAATTTTCCTTTGAGAAAAAAAAACACAGGAAAAACTTCAATCAATTTGGAATGGACATATAATAGTTAAATCATGTCGCATGTGTTACGAGGAGATTAATACAATTGTTGCACATATAGTTCAAAATGTAATTTTTTTACGCTAAATCAACTGGATCTCGAAGCTTGTTTTGTGAAGAATGTCTAACAATCACGAATAACACTTTCCGAGTGAACTATAGTGTTTGCAATAGAGCACTTCTGAACCATCCGAGTCATCTCGATCCATTAAACTACTTTCCGAGTGAACGATAGTGTTTGCAATAGAGCACTTTTGAACCATCCGAGTCATCTCGATCCATTAAACTTGAGAATGACTAGTTATTCACAAATTTATAAATTGAAAATGGTGCCCTAGTTCAAAAGGAGACATTTTAATTTTGATCATAGTTTGCCACACCAACGATTGAACATTTTACTTTTTAGATTCGTATCATCAAATTATACAGCCAAAAGCTCTTAAGAGACACTTAAAACCATAAGCATTATCTAAGAAAGTTCTTACCTGGGAGAATCGTAAACCACTGAAACAAGCTCGTAAGCCACAAAACAGGAATATGTAGCCAAAAACCAATTTAAAGAAGCGATCTACTACTACTAGAGCTGAGAAAATAGGCATGAACTCATGGCACAATAATTTTTATACACGTGAAAAGTCTAACGATGCTTTTCAGTAAAAGCAAATCAAGCCTGCCTCATCAATTACGCAAACATGTTGATCAATGATTGTATGGAACTCGTCCAATGTGAAACCTACACTTGATCCTTGAGTACATAAGAGATCTATCATTCCTCTGTGTATGAACCAATCCTCTGAGCATACAAACTTGGGCACAAACAAATATTTATATTGAGATACAATATTACTGCAAGGATGCTAACGGCTTTTTCATGCATAATATATTCTTGACGAATTGCAACATTTTGTATCCCCTCCCAAAAATAATTCCTTTATAGAAAAGGACTGCACAGTAGGGCATAAAATTACAAATAGAAACAAACAGAATTTTGAATATGTGGCAATCAAATAATTTGGAATGCTGTGCGCAGAAACAAACGAATCACAAATTCTAGTGTAAAAAAAAGATATAAAGGGAAGAGGCATTTAGCAATGACTGGCCAACCAAACAAATGAAGAGGATTGAGATGAAAAATTGGATTATACATGCTGGAGAACACACTTTTCAGCTCTATAACTTTCTGTATAGCCGTATGAACATGGTTTTAAGGATAAAACAAGGCAAATATTATAAGAAGCTCATCATAAGACCATCACCCAACTGATACTTGAGGAGCATTCTTGGAAGAACTGGACAACCAATAATCTGGACCAAGAATGGGTACTATAATACACAAAGTTTCCATTTTGCCATGGAAAGAAATGCACAGCCCTGCTTCTCACATACATAATGATCGTACCGCAGCTAAGATTATCTGTTGGGTTCAGACAAGAGAACAAATAGTTCCTCATCTGCAGTAACACCCATTTCCATTAATCTTTGTAATGGGGTTTTACCATCTCCATCCAAAACTGCTGTACTGGCACCCCTACAAAACAAAGGAGATTGTAACTGAAATTCGGAGAGAAAAAAATCATATAAAACCTTAACACAACAAGAGCTAGATATTTAAGTTTAAACACACAAAGCAACCCAGCCAAAAGTTTTAAGCACCTTGAAATCAGCAATTTTGCAAAGGGGATCGCCCTTCTAGCAATACAAAGATGGAGTGAAGTTCTTCCACAATAGTCAGGAGTATTCAGATTGGCACCATACTGCAGTAGTAGCTCTATCATGCCTAGATCACCAGTGTAGCATGCTAGATGTAGCAAAGAGCATCGTTGTAGACCCTCCTCTACTTCACTTAAATCCTCACTGTCGGTCATGGAGCTTGGACTAGATGTTGCCGAATCAGATAGTTGTATGTGCCCACTACAACCAGAAATGTTTTGCATGGTGTTATGATTCCTTCTAGTGATTACTGCCTTTGCTAAAAGCAAGGAGCTATTGGCCTTTGCCTGCTCATATGTCGTATTAACATCAGCACTGGAATTCACAATAAGACGGTATGCTAACTGCTTGTTATTTTCTAGGACAGCATCCCATATTTGACAAGCAACTGATGGTGCCCGAGGATCTGGCTTTGGTTTGAGTACAAAACGTTTTCCAGCATACTGCACAAGAAATAACAACAAAAGGAACCATCTCAGTTTCTATTCCAAGGCAGCAGAGAAGTTACAGTGCTCTTTTATTACTAATTAAAATTAGGAACCCCCTGAACAGATCATTAGAAAGCATATATCTTCATAACATTTTCAAGGACACGATTTGTGCAGGTCATAAATAGTTTCTATTTTGTCACATGCATAGATGCATAAATATTGTCCAAATTAGATTCTTCCTACCTAAAACAGATTAATCTAGAGGCCTAGTAACATGTCAAAATAGGCTTCATGGCTATGTTTGCTCCTAGATAGGTAAATCTACATTCAAGTAAAATGAGCTCATCTTTGCCAAAACAATATGATTTCCAAACCTCATTGTACTCAGGTATGATGATGAAGCCACCCCCAAATTTGTATTTGCTTGCAATGTGGTTGCAAATGATCCAAAACATCTTTACTGATTCCCAATAACAACTCATTTGAGCAATATGATGATACACTTTAGGATTAATTGATGTGAAGGAGAGACTATTCTTGTCATACTATGAAAAGTAAAAAGGTAGACAGACTGAGAAGGAACAAAATCAGACCTACTAGCCTGTCTGAAAGACAATTAGTACAATGTCTCTCTCCATGGAAAATAGTAATTTCCACAGTAATTTAAAAAAAAAGGATAAAAAAGCTTTCCACAGACTGAAATCCCAGAGAGCTATCACCAAGTTCATGTGGATGCAATTTCCCAAAACTTTGGCATTGTACTTGAGATTCATTGAGATGATACTGGGTGACATCAAACTTGCTCTGAGAGGTCAACAAACTTCACAATCAAAATATTTAAAGAACAAAACTTTATAGTCAATATGTACCAATCCTACAAAATATCTAGCACCCAAGTTGAGACAGTCAAATCTACTTTAGAATTAACATGAATAATTTAAATACCCGATAATGCATGAATGCGAACTCAGAGCTTCCTTGGGAGCTAAAGTTCCAACTAGAGTAGATAAAGTGAAGATTCCTATATTACTGATTTCAGAAAACCCTTTTTTCGATGCCTGCTCTACTGAGACCCACAGAGGAGGTTCACATCGCTTGTTCAGAGACTCATGGCTACGTTTTAGGGGTTTTGCACAATGTGAGGACCAAAGATGTATTACTATGTTCCTTCATGGGCTGCTTCACTTCAGGAAGAATATTCTAAAGGGATAGGTCTTTTTGTACCACTAGCTCCAGACTCATTACCTCTTACTTCCAACCTACAGATGGTTCCAGTGATAAAATACCTCATGACTAGATCTCTGTTACAAGGTCAATTAAACAACAGACTCCAGAGTCCAATCCACAAAAATGGTGTCTAAGGGAATCTCATCACCAACTTCTTCTCAGTCATGGATGTTAGAAGTGTTATTCGATGACAACATTATGGTTTAGAGCTCCTTGATGTCATTTGGATCATTGCCCATTTTTTTTATTTTGGGCTTCCTAGGGCTTGATTGTATTACATCAATTCATTATTTTCTTCTCTCGCTCTCTTCTTTATTACTAGAGTTGTTTTCAACACTCTGTATGTACTCATTTCTTTTTTGTTTTCTTGCATTTCTCTCGAAGACTTTAGTACTTTCAATGTCCACTTATCTTTATACTTTTGGCAGTCACATGCCCCAACTGTTAATATTATGGTAGCTGTGGGAGGTATTTACCTCCACGTGTAAACCTGACGAGAATAGAAGACTCCGGAAAGCAAGAGAAAACCCTAATAAGTTGGCTAATAACCCTATAAGTCTTGTCGGCTCATGAAGATAATTTATATTAGGTTATTAGCCTCCAAGAGAAGAAGTCGGCCAGAAATAATAATAATATACTGAACAGACACATATCTAGAAGGAGAAGTCGACCCCAGCAAATCTGGCAGAACCAATATAAATACAGGGCGCCAGTTCTCATTTGACACATCTCAGAATTGCAGACAGCAACTGGTGCGCACTGCAGTTCCCAGTTTGGTGAGCACGTGTGGAGGAGAGCTGCAGGTGCAGCTGCTGCAGCTAGCAATTTCAGTGTTGGCTTGGACTATCTCTTGGCTAGGGTTTGGACTATTTGATCAGCTATTGTTGGTGCGCTATCCCTAGAGGAAGATGCGCTACACCTTATTTGGCTATCTAACCTAGGGTTTGCTTCCAGAGTAATTCTCAGTCAAGGTTAAGGTGCCCGGAGGGTGGCTTCGGCCTATGGTTGGGTGACGAGGGTATCGTCAATGGTAAAACGAGCACACAATCTTCTATATTCTAACAGGTTATGGGCCCACACCTCCTTCATTCAGTCTAAACGCTAGAAGGAAACATAGCCGCTAGTATATCAAGCTCGTTGAGGAACTGCCACTAGGGTTACTAGCAGAAGCAGCTTCCAAGACACTGCCGCTAGGATTACTAGCAGGAGCAATTGCAGAAACCCTAATCCTCTTGTTGAGGCACCTTAAGTGAAGAGATTGACCTAATCTCCAGACAGATCAGTGCGCCCTAGCCTAGCGCATCTCCTGATACTCTCAACAAGCCAAGACGAAAAGTTTGAATTTCTGGTCAAATCTAGGGTTTGACCAAGCCAAGCAGCCATGACGAACTCTATGAAGTCTGAGAACAAGTTAGATGGAGCCTCTAACTTCAGAGCGTGGAAGACAAGGATTGACCTCATCCATGCCAAGAATAAAGTGTTGGATATCGTGAAAGGAAAGATCGTGAAGCCAGAGTTTGAAGAAGGAAAAGAGAAGGAACCGCAGAACGTTGCAGCGATGGAGAAGTTCAAAGATGTTGACATCAATGCCATGAGTATCATAGTGGATTCTATAAAAGACCACTTGATACNAGTCAGAAACATTGGACAAGTTATGAGTTTGAAGAATGAGCTCCGTGACATGAAGATGAATGATGATGACAGCATAAAATCATACTTCGTAAGAATCTCCCAAGTAAGAGATCAACTACAAGCTATTGAAGAGATCACTTCAGAGAAAGAATTGGTGAACATAGTACTCAATGGTCTTCCCAAGACGTGGGATGCATTTGCCGCAAGCATGAACACAAGGAAGGAGTATCTGACATTTGAAGAACTTTGGACTTGCTGTGCTCAAGAAGAATCAAGGATCAATGCAAAAGAAAAACCCCAAAAGAAGTACGATGATCAAGCCTTCACAGCAAGATTCAAGAACTTCAAGAACAAAAGGAAGTTTGGTTCAAGAAGGAAACCAAATCAAGAGAAAGACATTTCAAAAGTACAATGCTTCAACTGTCGAAAGTATGGTCACTACAAAAATCATTGTCTCAAGCTAAAGAAAAGGAAGGAGAAACACGAAGCATCAATTGCCGAAGAAAAGGAACCTACAAAGAAGACTAAGCAGGATGGAAGAGACTTCTTCTTCTAAAAGGTAACAACACTCTTCTTATTTCTTGTTTGCATCGTCTCTGTACATATCTTGTTTGCATCGTCTCTGTACATATCTTGTATATCCATCTCTTGGAAGATAATGTGTTCCAAGAAGAACTATACCTATGGAAGAACAAACAAGATGAAAAGAGATATCATTAGATAATACACATGAAAGAATAAAATACAAATCATGTGGAAGCTATTTGCAAGATAAACTGAATCAATCATGAAGAGACTTAGAAGAAGCAAAGACAGAAAGAAGTCAGCAATCAAAAGGAATTGGAGAAAGACTTATGACGTTTTGTAGAAGACAACTAGACGGAAGTGTGGACTCTGTTAGACAGAGAGAGCCAATTATATATTGCAGAAGACAATAAGGATGCAGATGGAAGCGTGGACTCTGTTAGACGGAGGGGGCCGATTATATGCACTTATACATGAAGCAAGGATTAGGAGGGAGCTAATCCTATGATTCATTGAAGATGATGAAATATATATATCCATGGTAGCAGTCATGAAAGACAATACGTGTTCAGTTCAACCGCAGAAGAAGACTTCTTCAAAGAGAAGCCTTAAAGTATTCCTGGTTGTCCATCCAGATCCATGATCCTATGATGAAAGGAAGAAGTGGAATCTCTAGGGCATGATAAGAAACTCCATGGACCCAAGAACTAAAGAAAAACATGAAGAAGAACATGAAGATTCCAAGAAAGAAAGAAAAGCCAGAACAACCAGTCATAATATTAAGAATCAAAAGATTACCAACTTGATATGAACTCAATAAAAGCAGTCAAGCAAAGGAACTGAAAGTCATAATGAAGAACAGTGTATGGAAGACTTATGAATGAAATCATTGCGAGATATAGAACTAGAGGTTCTTCTAGATGGAGGGAGAAGACTATGATGATTACCTATTCCAGTAAACCATACTTATCTCTACATAAGTCATTATATCATCCGCAACATCCATGAGTCGGAGTTCTACATCAGATGAATGCAAAGAATGTTCTCCAGAGAAATTGGATAAAGAGCGTATGAAGAGCAATCTCAAGACTTTGAGGCATACCAGAAAGAGACTCTTGTATGCAAATAGAAGAAGATAACTTGGTGGAAGAACCTCCAGTGCACAGCAGAAACGTGATGAAGATTCCCTATAACATCAAGATGATTACTCAGTACATCAGATCTCATGATGACAGAAGAAGTGCCACATGGATATGTTCCAGTTTTCCAACAATGATATACTCTATTATTTAGATCTACATGAAGCCTTCACAGTGTTCCAGACTAAAGTACATTTTGAAATCATGCATTACATTATCCATGATGAAGTCCAGAAAGGAGAAAATGGTTCTCCAATACACATCTCCATAGAAGAGCAGATAAGCAGACATTTTGGTAAAGCATTTGCGTACTCAAGCTGGAGCTCGTGGAAACAACTTCCTTATTGAAAAAATAAGAAATAACTCCCAGGTTGGGAGGGAGCACTGAAAATATTATTGAAGACATTCATTGAAAAATAGTCCATCTTGGACAGATGCTTTCCTGTTCGGAAAGTGGATTGAGATTTCTGACGGACAATGACTTCCCATTGTGGTTAACATGGGAAGTAGTCTGATTGCTAATGTATCATAGACAGCGACTTCCCATTGTGGTTAACATGGGGAGTGGTCTAGGGCAGTCTCTCTTCTTGAGGGTTACTCAAGAAGACTGGCCCGCCTCGCCGGACAGCGATTTCTCATTGTGGCTAACATGAGGAATGGTCTGTTTTGGAGGTTGATACAGGACATTATTTTCCTCTTGTGGTTAATAGAGGAAATGGTCCGAACAGTCATTCCTTAGGGTTTATACATTCTCTCCAGGGTGCACTTTGATTAGTGTAGGAGGAATGGCCCAGGGTGGGGAATGGTCCAGGCTCAGCAACCAGGGACAGACATTCATTAGGGTTTATACATTCTCTCCAGGGTGCACTTTGATTAGTGTAGGAGGAATGGCCCAGGGTGGGGAATGGTCCAAGCTCAGCATTCCTTAGGGTTAAACATTCTCTCCAGGGTGCACTTTGATTAGYTTAGGAAGAATGGCCCGGGGTGGGGAATGGTCCAAGTTCAGAAGACAGGACAGTTATTCTTCCTTGCTTGAGACGAATAGTCCAAATATCTCATTATCTACTCTGAGGCAGATATTCTTTCAGAGCTCACAGATGTGAGTGAAAGATTGGCCGAGATGATTCAGTTTATATCATAACATTGTTTCTGTGTAGGTTGCTATCAGATGTTTGTTATGAAGACTGTATGACAGTAGATGTAGACTACTGTGGTGGATATGTTCCACTGTTCGTGAGGCAGATATTCTTTCAGAGCTCACAGATGTGAGTGAAAGATTGGCCCAAATGATTCAGTTTATATCATAACATTGTTTCTGTGCAGGTTGCCATCAGATGTTTGTTATGAAGACTATATGACAGTAGATGAACACTACTGTGGTGGATATGTTCCACTGTTCGACTATACGATGTTGATCAAGTACTTGTGTGTTACTTAGTGTGGTAGTGTACCACTGGATTGTAGTTATGTACTACTATGGATAGACACAGTTGTGTTCTATTTTTGTTCTAATTGCCTTGGAAGACTATCAGCAGTTTATTGGAGATAATCATTATCCAAACGAATGATGAACATAGATTTTCCAGACGGAAAATGGTTCAAAGCATTTACTCCTCTAGATTATAAGAATGACTCTTGTGTCACTCTATGAGTGACTTATCCAGCATCATGTCTAATTACTCAGATGAAGTATGGTTTCGAGAGATGATGCAGCTAATGGTGATGGTGATGCTCATGATAGTCATGAGATAGTCTAGACGATTATATTGATGCTACCGGGTAAATGGTATGTTTTTGTGCTCAAGACCATTACCTGTAATACCTCCCTAGCTAGGAGGGAGTGTTAATATTATGGTAGTTGCGGGAGGTATTTACCTCCACGTGTAAACCTGGCGAGAATAGAAGACTCCGAAAAGCAAGAGAAAACCCTAATAAGTTGGCTAATAACCCTAGAAGTCTTGTCCGCTCAAGAAGATAATTTATATTAGGTTATTAGCCTCCAAGAGAAGAAGTCGGCCAGAAATAATAATAATATACTGAACAGACACATATCCAGAAGGAGAAGTCGGCCCCAACAAATCTGGCAGAACCAGTATAAATACAGGTCGCCAGTTCTCCTTTGACACATCTCAGAATTGCAGACAGCAACTGGTGCGCACTGCAGTTCCCAGTTTGGTGAGCACATGTGGAGGAGAGTTGCAGGTGCAGCTAGCAATTTCAGTGTTGGCTTGGACTATCTCTTGGCTAGGGTTTGGACTATCTGATCAGCTATTGTTGGTGCGCTATCCCTGGAGGAAGATGTGCTACACCTTGTTTGGCTATCTAGCCTAGGGTTTGCTTCCGGAGTAATTCTCAGTCAAGGTTAAGGTGCTCGAAGGGTGGCTTCGACCTATGGTTGGGTGACGAGGGTATCGTCAATGGTAAAATGAGCACACAATCTTCTATATTCTAACACCAACTTGGGTCACCAGTGGACATTAATTTTTAAAATTAGAATTGAAGTTAAATTATTATTCCTCCAACTATGCAACAGGTACAACCTAAAGAATTGTGATGTGACATATGTTCATGGACTTGAGCAAATGTTATAACTAATAAACAGGGCACACTGGGGTAGGGTCACATGTCACATATTTGCATGCCAGACACATTGACACGTGTGACACACTGCGCTAGTGTGTCCCAACATGTCAGACAACACCAAATGAGTTCAAAAATTTTCACAAAAATAAAAAAATGTGTGCAGATGTGCCTCGACATGTCAATATGTCCCAATGTGTGAATGAGGTAGTTCTTTTTTCTAAATGTTCAATAAAATTACATCCTTATGTCTATATTTAATCTCTGTAATTTTTGTTTTTTAAATCACACAACACTGGCACTCTCTCACACACACACACACATATATCTCCTATGTCGCTTTTCGTTGGGTCTATGTGTCCTGTGTCAGAGACCTATATTTGCATCCTTGTATGTGCTCATGTCATGTTACTTATGTTAACAATGACAATCACATACAAGGTGATTGCCTCCACCATTTTTGCACTTTGAACTTACATTTTTTTATTCATGTGATTGTAAATCTACCAATCCAATACCTAGAACAATCATTTGATTGTGCACGTGTTATTGATGTTGACCACCCAAACATTTGTTCATTCATATGATGGTAAATCCACCAATCTTGTATCTAAAAAATCCATTTGAGTGTCCCTTAAGATACCTTCGTCTTCATGCACTACGTTGAGAACCTTGCTTTGATTAACTCAAGTCTTGAAACCCCTATAGTTAGGTAATTAGGACACTTAAGCCTTACAAAAACCAGAAATATGCTCTTACACATGCCTAGCCACGACCCCTTTACATGTAACTTAGTTAAAATTTGGTTTGATGCATAGCAATTAAGGAAGGGGAATCCACACCATTCATGCCTACGCAATTCACCATGCAATAGTGACACCATCCTCCATCACTAATAGTGAATCAATGCTCCAAATAGCTAGTTTGGCACTTAGACAAGTTGGACTATAGGTAAGCGCGTTCCCTCTAATGCCTTTGTATGGTCTAGTAAGATACTGTTAGTATGACATTTATTTTTCTATTGAGATAAGATAAGTTTATTAATATCCAACAAATGACCATAAAACACAATGGCCACTCCTATAAAAGCAAGATGAAAGAAGATCTAACCTAAGATCTAAGATCTAAAGCCTAAGCATATAAAACTGCAATGCCAATTCAGGAATCATCTCATTGATGTGAATACACAACCCTAGGACCAAGAAGAAGAATGTCACGTGGGAGGAGACTTAGGAGGGCACCTCAACATATCTTGGTGTTGCTGTTGTCTCCTGCAGAAGAGGAGGAAGATGGAATCTCTATTGTCGAAACTACAATTGGAATATCTGTCTCTCCTAACATCTAAGGTCGAACAAAGGAAGCTCTTGATAGATGGTTGAATAGAGAAGATGAGTCGTGGTGTATTCTGTTTCATAAATGGAACCCTTGCAACAAAGCTTTGGAGGAAGCAATGTATTTGGTTTTGGGTGCACTAACTTAGGATTTGAGGTGACAACTCTGCTATGGTATAATTGATGGAAGTTGAATGGCTCTTTGAGGTCTCACAAATCTGATTCTTGAAGTGGTATTGTTGTTTGTCGGTCCTTTGGTACCGGTATCCTTTGGCGGCACTAAAAAGAAACATATAATCAACTTAGTGGTCTCTAGCGAGAGGGAGTGGGATTTGAATCCATGGGCCTCACTTGGATACAAAGCCACGCATTGTAAATCCGAATACCAGAAGAAAGTGGGGAGAGCGCTAAGGGACTCCTTGAAGAGACGGTAAAACTAGCCATAGATCTCGTAGTAAACTAGACATTGGAAAATGAAATCCTCCTCTGTCTAAATCTCCTAAAGATGACAAAGTTTGTAGGTCATGTTTGCCTAAAGAATGTGATGCTTGGTTTCAACCCGACATTGATGGAAGCCAACCCTCAACTGTCCCAGGGTGATCCTAAGCACATGCATCCAATGTAAGAGTATAAAAAGGATAAAAAATGAGGCTATCCATCAAGTCCATAATGTGATCTGCGTAGAAGGCCTTCTTACGATTCAAACCCTCTAGCGGGGCAATCTAATTGACCTGTATATATTGCTTGTAAATGTCCTCTCTGGCAATCATATTAAGCTCTTGCTTGGTTGACAAGAGATGACCGAGGGTAGCAAGAGAGTATTGAAATGGGGGAAGGTGGTCCATCGAGATACCCATAGATTTCAAGAGATGTGTAATAATCACAAACCAACAATGACACTACCCCATGGAATTGGTTAGGGCTATGGCCTCTTCCGATGAGCTATAAGCAAATTAAGGGTACCAAGATCAATCGACAGTGGAATACACAAAGCATTGGACACAATGAAGAAGAGATGCAAGTCCAATAATGGAATCAATCTTGATAGGGTGGAACACAAACTTAGCCTAGAAAATGGGTTGGGGCATTGTTCTCTTGCTTCTTATAATGCAGTGAAGCATGTAGGCTTGGACTTGCTCTGTCTAGACCTAATCTAACTCTAGCAAGCTAGGTCCCTAAACCTCTGAGCCATAAAGGACCATGGGTCTGATAATGGTGTCCAACAGATTCATCTTATATGATTGTCCTAATAATGATTATGGAAGCATTGTTTCTCAAGAAGAGTGAGGGAGCCATATCCTTTGTTGATCCAAGTCTCAGGTTTGAGGGCCTTCCTCACACCATATATGGGACATAAAAATTGAACCCTCAAATATGTGATCTCAATCTCGTCCCCTCTAAAATAAAGGTGATAGTCTATAAGAACAGTTTTCGACTCATTGAAGATCATAACCTTAGATTTACCTCGATTGAATGTGAACTTTTGAAGATCACATAAACTAGCCAAGGCATCGAACTTTCTTTGTAGACCCCCTTTGGTGGAGGACAAATAAATCACATTGTTTACAAATAAGAGGATGGAGATCAAGTTATGGTGGAAAGAGAATCCATCTCCAAGTTGTATGATCTCCTATAGAAAGGACTCCAACTCATCGATACAACTCCTAAATAATGTGGGTGAGAGAGGGCACCCCTACTTCAACCCAATGGCGGCTTGGTAAAATCTGAAAATCTGTGACTTGTGCGAAAGCAACCAAGCACAAACTCATAGAGACGCATTATATCAATAACCAAGGGATCTAAAATACCAATGTCTCTAAGGACTCTTACAGAATGCCTCCCTCCTCCCTCTAGACCGAGTCAAATGCCTTCTGAAAGCCAATGAAACAACTAAAGACTTTTAAGTAGCAATGTCTCACCTCCTCAATGATGGCACAAAGTGTGAGGAAAAGATCCATGGCCTAGTGTTATGGCATGAAATTTGCAAGTCCTTTGGCCCTTAGATGTCTCCTCTCAAGCTCTATTGATAACTATAGGTGAAGGGCAGTGGCATAGAGCTTGGAGAATTTGTGGCTCACCATGATTGTCTAATAATTGTCTAATAATTATCAGATCCACACTAGACCTAATTGGTGGACTAAGTGATTAGTGCGGTGGGACCATGCTTGCGGGAATCCTGAACACACAACATGGTTAAATAAATAAGCAAGATAATCAAGTAGAAAATATATACCATGTTTGAAGAATCCCCCTTGAAAACTCTCCTCATCTATCACTCTATTGGTGTTCATCTCCCAAACTTCCTTAGAGATATCAGTATAAAAGAACATGTGACATGAGGAAAGGGGTAAAGCAACGAGAATCAAAGGCTACCTAGGTATATCATAGAGGGTGGTTGTGTGGTTTAGCATGGCATGGGGTTAATGTTCTTTGAGATCTACTCTCACAAAACATTGAGTTCGTAGATTTTGTCTTGGAGATTCGTTCATATCACCATTTGTTCAAGGTTATATTTATTACTAACTAGGGTCTCACATAAAAAACCAAGTCCCTAGATATGCACACATACTAAAACTCTAATTCATTTATAAACCCTCTCACACATGCCACTTTTCTTCCTCCATCACCACTTGCTAATATCTTTAACTTTTATATAAAACTTAAACATCTTGCTTAGTTTCCCTCATTTGTCATGTCCTTGATTTAATTGAAACACACATCATTGCACAAACCAACTTTTAAGTCACTAACTATGTGTCTTCACTACCATCTTTGTGAGTGGCTTGAATCTCTACAAACTAACATTTTAATTCAAGTTTCTTGTGAACTACCACTACCTCTATGTATTCACCATAGAGATTGTACTTATTGACCTTTAGTTCTTCATTTTCCATTTTACATCCATTTCTATAATAATTAAATGGTTTCAATGGTTACTCTTCATTTGAATTGCTGAAGTGTTGATGGTACTTATTGGACTATAGCTTTATTTGAGGTTTATTGGTTGACTTGGTCAATAGTGAATATTGTATTGTATTTTTTGATATCGATGAATGACTTGGTCAATGGTTCCATGGTTGTAGTATTGTGTCGAACTCAGCGCTATAAGTGGTTGTTATGAAGTGTAAAGCATGTAGGGTACCATACCATGGAATGGAAGACACGAGACTGTTGAGTTTAAAAGTGCGGCAAGAAAATAGGAAATTGTGACCTCGGGCAACATCACAATGGTAATGTGGTATTGCAAAGGGTTCACATTTGCTCTCTATATATCTAGACCATACCATGGAATGGAAGAGACGAGATTGTTGAGTTTAAAAGTGCGGCAAGAAAATAGGAAATTGTGACCTCGGGCAACATCACAATGGTAATGTGGTATTGCAAAGGGTTCCCATGGAGTAGAGGTCACAAGTTATGGCCCATGGTGGAAGTACAACATGTAAGAATTTTCAGAGACACAAACTTGACAAATGCAATATACACAACTTCCCTGTATATAAATAACGGTCAATCTAAAACCAAATCTCGAAGAAAAACAAAGAGCGTAAAGGAATTACAAGTTTAATAAAAAATATGCCATAGAAAAATATGCACATGTAGAATGTGGATCCTCACAACCAATACATGTGAATGGAGACAAAAAACAACAGTAGCAACGATTTTATAACATGTTACATAACCCCTCATAAATCAGATTTCTAACAAAAGAATGATCTGAACAGTGAAGAATCATAGAAGCACATTAAAAATGATATTGCAAAGTTCAACATCATGGGTCATGTCATGTTGATGGGAGACTTCCATACTAGGATAGGGTATCTTCAACTAGCTCACTCACCCAAATTTATACACCATAAAGTTCTTTTACTTAAAAAAACCACCAAAGTTTATAGAAATTAGATAAATCCTTAGAAATTTAATTTTTTACAAAAATGTAGCCACCATTTATAGTCGGAGTTTTAAGCATTAGTAAGATTCACCGAGGTTTATACACTTAATAAATATGTATCATTAACATTTTCCCTTCTTCTAGCAAAGGAAAAGTGGTACTCAAAGGAATGAGTTGAGAAAAATTTCCTTCATCTCCTCCAATAAAATCTTTTGGGAACCAAAAACCCTCTCAAAATGGTGAGGTATAATCCGAAATGGATTAATAATAATTATATTATTTGTCATTCTTTTGGGGTGAAGCATTAGAGTGGTAGACTTGTTAGGGTTGTATTTTTATACCTAATTGTGAATCCTACTAAGCAGGGTCAAAACTATAAAATTCAATTTTGAGGGCATGAACAACATTTTTGGCCCCCAAAGGTAGTTAATTTGTTGAAAAGTTATCCCATCTTGATCTCCTCGTAACATGCTTTCCTATAGGCTATCATGCACCCCAATTGAATTTTGTATGCAAAAGTAAAGCTCCCAGTAAGTTGACCCATGCTTTGACCACTATATTACCAAGTGGATACCATGTCAACTCTCATTACTCAAACATGTGGCACTAATCTCATGTGGTCTTTCAAGGATATTCTAAAGGGTTATAAAACTCTTACCCTAATTGAGAGTTGGGGCATGCAAAAACAGTAATCCTAACCCTAAAGGCTATAACATGTTAAAAACTAAGCCACAGGGGAAGAAAGGACTTCCATAGTTTAGCAGCATATAGGAGTAGGATATCAAAGTAGAACAAAGGAAGATGACAACCCTTTAGCAACCAATCTTAGGCCACAGAGTCTGTTGTAACTCCATAATGAGTTAATCTTGCTTTGTATCTTGCATTATAAATTTGAGAAGATAACCTCATTTCTTGTTGGGTTTTCCCACATCAGTTTTCCCAAGGCACATCTTGTGTTCATTGTGTTGATGTTGCACTCATTTTACTACCACAAACTTCTCTTTATTTTCTCAGTTGGTTTTCATTCAAACATGGTATGCTTATAATATTAGATATTAATTAGAAGTAATCACAACATAGTAGAGTATAACCTCATTGCTTTTGTACTAACATTTCTAAGATCTGTTACGACAAATTATTTACTGGACTATCCACGTTAGTGTATGGATTAGTTAAAGAAAGTATCATCCTTGAGGTAAATGTCAAACTCACCTAGCTCTATTTTTGCTCCATGGAAGGATCTCCTTTGGAGCTAATAACCAAATCTATGCCCGAGGCTATGATCTCCATCCTTGGCTTGTCAAGGAAATTTATACATGTCACCGTACTACATTTTTTGCAAGGGTGATCACATGCTTCCTTAGGTACTTTTGATGGAATACACTTAAACTAGAGCCTATATTCATGTGTCACATATGTTCCTAAACTTTCAGTACCAATTATTTAAATAAATTAATTTTTTCATCTTGCATCTTCTTGCGATTTCTGCAATCAATTGTTCATCCCTCTCAATTCCACCTCCATGGCCCTCATCACCGCCATGCATTGAAAAAGCCACGTTTTTCTCTTCACAAAGACCATCAAGGGACAACTCATTATTGAACAAATATGGCAAATCCCTCGGTGAAAAGACAAGGTTGATTGTTTAGTTCATATCCTGAGAATTCCCCCCTCATGATGTTGCAATCAATGGTAATATTTAGAGAAAGAAAGGAAGCACTTGCTCAAAATTCTACGAAACAACTTAATAAAATTCTTTGAAACGAGCTAAAAATTGAAATTCCTTGATCACTGATGTTAAAAGCCAGTCCTTTGGAACAGTTTGCTAAAACAGGTTGGAGTGGCTAATCTGAAGTACTAATGAAGAAGATCCCAAAACATCCAATAGTAGAAACCTTTGATGAAAACAATGGCTTGCAATGCTAGAATTACTCCACGGTTAAAATTTCCTATGAATAATAGCCTCAAGATTGGGAACAAGTGATCGTCAAATACAAAGTGACTTGAGTGGCAATGTGTTCCTAATGTGGGTGGGTCACTAATTTAATGCATCAACCACTCATTTTATTTGTTGGTTGTTGTATGCACTGGTCTAGAAAGTGATGTAAACTAGTGCTTCCAAGGAGCAAAGTGAAGCGGGGAGTGGGAAGTGATACTTTCAGATAGAGCGAAACAATCCTAGGAGCGTTTTGTACACATATATTAATATATACATGGGTGTGATCCTGCAAGCAATCATGGGAACACACAAGAGTGGGAGTGATTCTGGATCAGGAAAGAGACACCCAAGAGTGTGCGTATGCAACACTAGTGTAAACACCAGTGTACACATAGGGCGCAAGCATTGATTGAGATGCTAGTCTAACCAATACACCAAATGTTGGGACAGAAGTTGATTATAATGATGGCAAAGTCACCAATGCAACAGTTGTTGTCAATGGTCATTGGTTTAACTACATGCTAATACAGTCGTCAATTTTGGAACCAATCTAAATGGTGAGATAGAAACTGGTATGTACATTATTTTTCCTAGTAGTTTAAACAATTTATAGTCATTTATGCACACGTTGATGTAAATGTTATTCAAAACATTACTCTAAATGCTAATGTTGAATTAGGCATGGGTCTAGATGTTGGTGAAGTTGTGACCGTAAATGATGGATTCCAGTGGTTAGTCTTATCTCTAAACTCTAGTGCAAATAGTGTTAATATATTCACTTGGAAAGATGGTAAAGTCATTGACTAATTGTGGTCACTGGCTATCCATTCTCCCGGGAGGATGGCTTAAGACCCTAGTTATGGACTAGGGCCCCCAGTACACTCCTGGGGTTCTTGGTCTGGGACTTAGCAGTTAATGCCATGGCAAAAGACCCTTGTGAGGGCCCCCAGTAGATGACTGGGGTTCTTGGTCTGGGACCAAGCAGTAAAGACCCTTGTGTGGGCCCCCAGTAGTTGACTGGGGTTCTTGGTCTGGGACCAAGCAGTAAAGACCCTTGTGTGGACCCCCAATAGTTGACTAGGTTCTTGGTCTAGGACCAAGCAGTATAAGTCCCTAGATATGTCTAGGGCCCCTAGATGTGTTCTAGGGTACCCATACCTAAAGCATGGGTTGATCTTTGGTCTTGTACCTTGGTGGATAAGACCCTAGATATGTTCTGGGGCAACCTGATCCTTGATCAGGTAGATCTTGGTGTAATACCAAGATTTGTGGGTGTGTGATCCTCTTCCTCTCTTCCAGGATGGTCCATAGGGCCTAGGAGAGATTATGAAGATGAGCATGACCACATGAAGGATGTATCCCATATGCAATGATGATAAAGTTAATTGGTCACCTTGAGAATAATATGGACATGTGTTGCCACTAAGAGAACCTCTCCTAAACCCCTTGTTACTCAACCTTTGATTTTTTTGAGTTTGAGTTGATTGGGGTTTGTATTTTTTGTTTTAGGGCTTAATAAGAAAAATATTAATTAATGTTTAATTATAACATATTAAATTAATATTTATATTAATTGAATATGTTATTTTTAATTATATTTTTTATTAGCCTAGCCCTAACCTAAAAGTATAAATATAAACCCTTCCCCCTCACTTTTACTTACACTCACTCATTATTTTCTCTCCCAAGAGTGGCGGATTGCTCTATGAGTGCTGCGGCCTCCTTGTGACAGTATAGTTCGGCCTCCTTGTAATAGTACAATTCAGCCTCTTCCTCGTTTTGCTGCCAGGTCCCTTCTATGATATTTGTGTTGCTGCTGTGTGTGTTGAGGGTGAATAAATTGCTGCTGGAAGTGTCCTTGCTGCCGTCCTCCTTGACTGTTGAAGCCGGCCCTCTTCCTTATGGTGTCTCTTCCTTTGAGGCTACCTTTTGAGCAGATCTGGAGCCTGCTTAGGCCGCGGCCCTACTACTGGGTAGTTAGGGTTTGATCTAGGACTGTCGTCCTAATCTGAAGCTTCCAAGCCTCCTATTCACTTGTTGTTACATCTCTTACTATTGCTCGCCAGATTAAGGGTTTGATTCCAGTTTTCCTTGTTGGGGTTTTGGATGTGTTTGTGTGAGGTCTTTCATGGTGGCATATCAGTCCTATTTTCTCTTGATAAGAGATCTAACCCTTGAGGTAGATCCATGACTCAAAGACTTGTCTGGGCATACTTCAGTGGCTTACTATCTCTCACATGTGTTATGTTCTACTTCATCATACAGAGGTAAGATTATCAAGAGGTAAGTTGCAGTTTTCTGTTCTATTACATTGCTTATCCTCAGATCTATTGTTTAGCATGCTTTGATATTATTGTCTAGTTCAGATTTATTCAATGTGCATGCTCAGATATATATCTACAGTTCAGATCTGATTTAGAAATACATCTACAGTTCAGATCTAAGTGTTTTGCTCACTCAGAAATTATTTATGGTTTAGATCTATCTACTGTACATGTTCAGAATTAATTTCTAGTTCAGATCTAAGTGTTTTGCTCACTCAGAATTTATTTATGGTTTAGATCTATCTACTGTACATGTTCAGAATTAATTTCTAGTTCAGATCTAAGTGTTTTGCTCGCTCAGAATTTGTTTATGGTTTAGATCTATTTACTGTACATGTTCAGAATTAATTTCTGAGTTCAGATCTAACTACCTAGCATACTCAGAATATTTTTTGGAGTTCAGATCTGTATAAGTTTAATGTGTTCATGCTGATCTTGTCTACAGAAAATTTTGAAAAGTAAATTCTTGTTTTCTTTCCCTAAAACTAACAATAGGATTAGATGCTAGGAAACTCATCATTTTTGTCACCAGCCTAAACATCAGTATGAATGTGGGGCAGCACATTGGCCTATCACCAGGCAGTGTCCAGCAAGGTCTAAGGGCAATCACTACTGCCGCTGTTGGTGTTAGCTTTACCTATGTCTAGCTAAGACAATGTTCCAGCTACAGCATTATTCCTCTTCTAGCAGAGTTTCATACAACAGTACTGTACAGCAGCATTCAGCAGAGCCATACAGCATGAATGGGGGTGCACTAGTATTTATGAAGGAGAGAGAGATAGGGGTATATGCATGCTTGGGTGCACTAGTATTTATGGAGGAGAGAGAGATAGGGCACAGTTTAGTTTTGCATGCAGAAGTTAGAGGATGCAGTTCCCTAAGTTAGGAGTGATCATGCATGTAGATTCCCAGCTCCACGAAGCATGCAGATCTCTAGGACAGCACACCTTATTTTTGGCTCGGTTATCCATGCAAGTTAGGTGCACTAGAGTTAGAGGTCACATTTCCAGTTAGGGCACTGTTGTGCATGAATCTAGATTCATTGTACCTCTATTCTTCATAGTCTATAAAGGATAAGCAGGGCAGACCATTTTGTGGTTCGAGAATTTGAGTTTTGAGCTGTAGCTTTTAGACTTCTGTTTTCAGATTTAATAGAAAAATCAGTGATGCTGTTTCGAGTATTTAGACTTCCATATTTTCTGTTCTAATTATTAGCAGTATGTTCTTGTAGGTTGAAGTGCTCTATAGCATAAATTTTGGTCGGTGTTTTCAGTTTTAACATTTTATAGTTTTAGGTTAGTTTCTACTATCTAGAGTGCAGAATCTGCTCACCGTGGTCTGATTTGTAACAGCTTGAAGCCAGTACTAAAATTTTAACCTATTCTTGAAGATATAATTGTTGTCGAAAAATATAGTAATGAGAAATCCTGGTTTTTTGAAGGCATCTTCATGGTTCCTGGTCAGGCATTCCCATGCTTGTCAGTCGTTCACTCTCTTATGCATTCCTATTTGCATATTGTTTTAGATATTGCTTTGTGAATAAATCTCTCTCTCTCTCTCTCTCTCTCTCTCTCTCTC